>JAPYMA010000288.1:0-81986 GCA_035041965.1 Anisakis pegreffii | reverse complement strand
GGCAGTTAGATCCAAAATTTCAAAGTCTCATAACTCGGTTCAAAATCAACATTTTTGTTTAAAATAAGGACCGTTCGCCTCCACACAACGTTCCCAACGCGAAACCAGGGCATTTATTCCACATAGCCCAGAAACCGGGGTCCCTGGAATCAAAAAATCGGCGGACATCAGCTTTTAGCAGGGTATCATTTGGGAAGTTCTTCCCACGCAGGAAGAGCTCCAGGTTTTTGAAAAGGTGATAATCTGTTGGCGAAAGGTCGGGAGAGTATGCTGGATGAGGCAGAACATCGAAACCCAATTGGTGAATTTTTTGCAATGTTGTTCGTGCCACGTGTGGTCTGGCGTTATCCTGTAAAAGGATCGGACCACTTCTGTTCATCAATGCTGGCCTTATTCTCAACAACCGATCCCTTGCTACCTCGAGAGTGTGAGAGTGTATTGGGCGTCAATGGTTTGCCGACGTTCAAGGAATTCTGAGTTCACAACACCGGTGGTACACCAGAAAACGATGAGCATGATGTTCCGTGGGTGTAATGTCGATTTTGGCATCATTTTTGGTGGCTCACCTACATGCAGCCATTGAGCTGATCTCCGCCGATTATCATACTCAATCCATTTTTCATCCACAGTAATAATTAGATCAAGAAATGGATCACAGTGGCTTCTGAGCAGCAACGACGAACAAATTTCCAAACATCTGAACTTTTGCGCTTCGTCCAGCTCATGTGGGACCCATCGATCCAACTTCTTGACCTTCCCAATCTGCCGGAGGTGGGTTGAGATAGTTTTTTGGCAGACATCAAGTTTGTCCGCCGTCTGCACCTGTGATTGGGTGGGGTCCGACTCCACCACTTCTTTCAGTTCGTTGTTGTTGATGTCGGAAGGGCGACCTGACCTCGATCCATCTTCGAGGTTTATTTCTCCGGCGGCGAGTTTCTTGAACAAACCTCCAACTGTGGATTTGGAAGTGATTCCCTCCCCAAATACTTTGTTGACATTAGCTGCCACCTCCCTGCTCGAACGACCGAGTTTGAACTCATAAAGCATAATTCCGCAAATTATAATCTTATTCATTGCCCTGATTAAAGCTCCAAAACTCCCAGAATTGAAACAACGAAGAAAATGTATGGGTATATTCTGATAGCGGAGAAAATAGGCTACGAAACCACATATGACACTTGATACAAGAACTGTACAGTGACACGCAATAATCGATTGCATTAGTTTGCCAGCGTGGCTACCGAAGAGCTTTCTACTAGACCTAATACTTTACCGTGTTTGCGAAATCTTGCGAAGTATTCCTCAGAAAATCTCGATTGTTAACTTTTCTCTCCTCACTTACTAAAGTTCAATATAGGGACTGGGATTTTTCCATTGAAATCTCACAATATTTTCATTGATTTCATTTTCTAGTTAGTCGTTCCGTTCTTGTCCTATATTAAAAGGATGTTGAATGTGTGACTTTGATGATGAATATGAAGTTCTGATGGAAATTTTGCTAAATACGTACTGCTGAAATATTATTAACAAGGAACTTGTAGCAGTCTGTTTTTAACTAATTTTTATAGCGATATATTATGAAGTAATTGTCTTTATTTTTTTCTGTTGAGAGACAAATGTAAGAAAATTCATTCGTGTGCAATGTGCGTATGTGCATTATCGTATATTTGACTGTGCATTATCGTTTATTGACCATAAATATGTACATTATTTAAGTGCAATCGCATTTGAGTTCAACGGGTAATTCAGAGTGTCATTTTGGAGACATTATCTTAATGGTACGCGTCGATAAAATATTATTCAACTTTGAAAGGGTGATTAGTCTCAAATGAAATGGTTTATTTTCCATTTATACTTTTTATTTCACAGGCTACTGTATTACGTTGAAATGGAACTATTGCAGATTGTTTTGCAAGTCAGATCTTTATAATATGATTGAGTGTTCATAATTGAGATGCGCAGTGATTATGAGTGTGTTGAACTCTTTAGCCGTAAAATGTTCACTTCGAGTTGCGTAATTCTCGTTTAGTGGAAATTTTCAATAAATTAAAGCTGAAATAAATGTGTTCATATCAAATTGAAAGGTTCACGATCACAGTCGATATTTGAAAAACACGTGATAATGTGGTTGAATCAAATTTGTGAGTAATACATGAACGATGAGCGTGACCCAATTGTGTGTGCAACAAAATTTAAGGAATGTCATTTGTATCATGTGGTTGAACACATTGGTCGTACGTAAACTCATACAAGTAGTGAGATTCGTTACATTTTGTTTGAAACGAATACTTTGTTGTTCGAAACGTCGCAAAGATTCTGAATCACTTCCATTCACCGTCAATAAACATGAACCAAGCCGTGATTATGATTCATCACAGTGTTAGTTCGATTCCGTTCATTTGATGAGCTTTTCATTTTTGCTTTTACTTTCTGTCGTTCCGCAATGCAACTTCTCATCATTGATTGGGTGAGTTTTGCCTATGGTCTGAGCAAAAGAAACATATTGACTTATTATTATTATGGCGAAATGTTTTCAATGGAAGCAGTCGGTAATAATGATCTGAGTGATTGCAGCGCAGAATCAGTGGAATAGCTGGAGTAATAAACCATTCGTAAATGTGGTTGAAGAAAAAATTGATGAATATCGAAGAAAACAAGCGGAACTGTTAGCGTTAGCGTCTCAGCAAGAAAATGCATGCGATGAACCAGATTTCTTTAGTGATATGCAACCGAACGTTAAACGCGCGAAAAAGGTTTTTATTTTGTGTTCACGTGAAATTCTGTCATTTTATTCTATTCCATTATTTGTTTTCTTATGATGCCATCAACTTTCTTTCAAACCACTGCTAGTTATTTAATGACCTCAAAAAAGTTTATCAAAAAAATTCCGATGGTACATCTTTTTGTTGTACTCAGAAGGTGTATTAAAGTGTACTGAAAACGGGCGATGTTGTTCAATATGCAACAGAGAAAAATTGTTCGTCTAATATTAATCGCAATGAATAAAGTTACAACACAATTTCAGGCGTTCATAGGTTCAAAGAATAATACAACGGTTGATTCACGGAGCGAGAATTTATTCGCTGTTAAGGAAGACCAATTACCGTTTAATGTAATCTTATTTTCGTTCTGAAATTAATGTGTTTTTGATGTAAAATTTTGATTGGCATAACATGAAATTTCATTTCGTTGAAGATTTTCTGGAAACATCATGTCATTTTTGAATGGGTAACGTTTGAATTGTATTCTTGTAAAGTTGAACATTGATGCTGTTAGTTATGTCAACAGAAGTTCATTTTTTGTGAAACCGAAAAGTCGCATTCTAAAGCAGCATTCAAAAGGTACGATTCTACTGCAGGAATGTTCAAATGAATTAGGTGACTTAGATGAAACTAACTGTACTGAGGAAGATTCTTGGGATACGCGAATTGATTTGGACGAAGTTGATGATTTGTTGAAGGAGGTTATTCGTTTTACCTCTTTATAATATTCATGTTTTTGATTAAGATATCCACTTGTTGAGATACTGTTCTGTTTGTGTGGCTAAATTTAAAGTGGATTCATTCCAGCAAAGAAGAAAAGAGCGACTGGAGAAACAACGACGCCGAAAAGCAGAACATGAAAAGAGACTGATGGAAAAACATTCCAGTCAATTATGAGAAGCGATGTGAAAGAAAAAAATTGACTGAATTCGTATAAGGAATGAATATTCAGTGGAAAATCGTTTGAATTACCTCGATTTTGTCAGCTTAAATATTATCATGATCTAAGGTTCGCATCTAAAGATCAGTCTAATATTCCTTTGGCCAACAGAAATCTTCATGAAATTTTATGTTGAATTAAGTAAGATGATTTCCTTAATTATTAATTCTTGAAAAGATTACGTACTTATTCGTTGATGTATCTAGTTGTCAGACATTTTCACGTTAAGGTATTCTTCTATTTAAGTGTCTATCATTACCTTGCGACCTGTCTTCACTCTCTATGTAGGTGCAGGTCTACCGATCCCGATGTTACTCTTTGTTGAGCAGACCTTTTCCATTTCTGGCCAAACATTCTGACAAGCGGTTCATCCAATCTCATTCGTGGTCTGCCAAGGGGCCTCTTCACTCCTCTTGAAATACACTGTGTTATTCGACTAGTCCAACGGTTATCATTCAACTTTATCGATACGTATGACCAACACTGCCGTTCTTGGAGAAAGAATGTCGCAGCTTTCGATGAGATTTGTTACTTGTTTTTTCAAGATGAATCCGACTCCCCCTACTCTCGATTCGTTGTCACTAGCTCTTCCCAAGAATACCTGGTCTCCTGTATGCCATTCTGCAATTGGTTCGCTTCTGCGTCTTGTTTCTGATATTCCGATGATGTCTGCTTTTATTTTTGATACTTCTTCGATATACTCTTGAATTAGGTAGTCCGTCGACATCGTTCTTTTATTGTGTGTAGCCACAAACAAACGTTTGACCCTTCCGTTAGACTTTTAAATCGTTGTCCATCCGGTCCGTTTTCCAATTTCTGTGAATCCTGCCCATTTCTTTGATTTCTCGGTTTTTTGGCGACATTTTTGTTGCGGTAGTTGTGTTCGGGTTGCCAGCCCTCGTACCCCTATAGCCGCGGTTTCACCGTTCCGCTTTAGCCGGGTCGGCCCTAAGACTCGGATCCGTAATCGTAATCCCGGCACCTACAGAAAGCCTGTCCGGCTTGGTTGTACCTGCTGGAGCTTAAAGCTCCGTCGGCATAGCCTTTCTGACCCGTTGGCACCCTTGCACTACGATGAAGTAGCGGAATCGGACTTGCAAGGGAAGTGCCTATCATCACTATTACTAATATCACTCCTATAGGTGTCATTAATATTTTATTAATTTTACTCTTGTTGTGACTGTTATTGTTATCGTTATTATCTGTAGAAATATCGTTATTGCCGTAACGTGAATTCGTGGTATTTTCGATGCACTGCTTAGGGACGAATTTATACGTAAATGAAGTTATTTTTCTGCAATGCTTTACAATGGTTGTGGAAGACTTTAGTGATTTATTTTATCATTTCCGCAAAATGATTTCAAAATTGTTATCGTCATGTTCCATGTTCTGTTGTTGACGATATGCTTAAATATTATTTATTGTAAATAAGAATAAAAATGGATTGTGATAGTGACAGGGGACCCTCGTTCGATGATTGATCGACCCATTGCCAACATTTGACAATCGAACTCTGATTTCACCGCTCTGACTCAGTTTTCAGAAGAAAAAAATTTTTTATCACACCCAGTCTATGAATACCCACTACGCTCTTTTTTTTAACGTATGAGGTGTTTGGGTCAGATTAACCGAGTGATACTATAAGTGGACCATGGCTGCTGTGCGTATGCCTTTTTTATTTTTACGGAGGTCTTATGAAGGCGTGAAAAACCGGGTACACGGTTATCATTGCTGTTCGATACGGCTGGACGTAGATGTGTGCAGGCAGATTCCATTGGCAGTATTTCTTAGCGAAAGCGGAGAGTCGTGTCATGAGGATGAGCAGGTTTTGGAAGTTGAAGATAATGTTGCAGCACATTCAGAGAGGCAGTAAGAAGATGACAGTGACAGCGAATCAGTCCCAAACACTCGTAAAGATGATCGCAAACTGCGGACATCAGAAATTGTGTGGTCTGAATGTGCAAGCAAAGAGCCACTTCATTGAAGCCCCAATATGACGAAGATGAAGTCGGTTCCAACAACTAGCGGACTGGCGGTAACTCGTGTTAGGAGTATCGAGACATCACCTTATGCTTGTTTTCCTGCTAGGGGGAGAGAGAGAAAAGGAGGTAACAGTAAATGACGACAATCAGGGTGGTTGTCGCAGCTAACGGTCAAATTCATTCAGAGTTAATTAGGAGATGACCAAATTCTCCGCCTATTCGGGAACTCCGTACCCCTCACAACTCCTTAAAGTCAATGAAAATATCACCTTTACTGGTCTTGCAATAAAACTTAACAATCCTTCGCTGAGGATGGACATACTGATAACGAGATGACGAGGTTCGGTCAGTGTAATAATGCAATCAATTGAATTCATTTATTGAATCCTTAATCTTCTATTCATTTACTGGAGCTTTTTGCTACTCTTCGACCTCACATAGGCATATGTCGTATCATTATTAATCATAATCAACTAGCCTCACTACTTTGAGAGTTGAAAAAAAAACGAAAGAGGAAGGAAATTTGTGCAGTTTTTTTCAGAATCTGTTTCCATCTCTATGTAATTAAAAATGACAGTTGCGTTATAGTTTAATGATAGTGTCGTGGTTTTTCGCGTGGTACGGCAGGGTTCGAACCATTGCTTCGAAACCTTTGTTTATCGTATGTTCGAAATTTATTAGCGGGTTGAGCCGGGTCAATGCCAGATTGGTTTTTATAGCATAGTTTACTTAACGTGGATATTTTAAAAAATATCCAGTTGAAACAGTCGAGTAGATTTTCAAGGCTATTCATTATTAGTTTGAGGGTCGCGAAAGTCAGCCATGAAGTGATGATTTTTGTATCGTGAAACGACACTTCTGTTGGTATCTGATGTGGTGATTCATTTATATAATGTGTCATGACCCTCATCACTTTCAAACTAGCGATTAGCGGACTAATTTTGCTGACAATAATTCCTTTCAAGCTATTTTTTTTCAAGTAGCCGCACATTTAGCGACAAGTTTACAATACTTTTCCGGCAACGGCACCATTATAGCGGTGTCATTTTTATCGGAACAAAAGTATTTTTTAGCGAACTAGTGGAACTACTTTTTTCCAGCAGCTTATCCATCATTGAAAGCAAGTAAGGTAGAACATCGGCTTACGAACGCATTTCCTTCAAAGAGACCGAATCGGGCGTAAATCAAAGTGTGCCTCTCTCAAGCACTCATTTGAAAATGAATCAATTCGTTTCAGCCGAACCAGTTCATTATGGTTAAAATCTTTGTTAATCGTGTAGAATATCATCAGCTCCACTGAAAAACTTCTTCCTAGAGCTCACAGCGTGATGAAAAAGGAGATTCGATTCGAATAAGTGTTTTTTCGTTTCATAACTTCAGGAAAATGGTTCAAGAAATCGCCTTATACTCAACTTTCAGCATCTTTGAAAAATTTCTACTAGGTTCAAGCTACTAGTCTAGTACCCAACCAGGAACCCTTCCGATGAATCCTGTTCGCTGACCAGTTTCAGCTCCGAATCTATTACAGATGAAACGATCTTTTCACTGTCGTTGCAGAGGCCTCAAATGCCTCCTTTTGAACACCTGTTTCTCCAATTAAAGGAAAACAGCACTGTTTCAAGCAACGAAATTCACAAAAAATATTACGTCGGACGTCAAAAATGACCGAAATATTAGATGATAATTTTCCATTGAGCCAACAAACGATCGATTTTTATCATGAATTTTCTCGTAGATATGATTTTGCCGAGCAGCATAACGAAGATTTCCCATAATTTGGTCAAAAATAGTCATGAAGGAACTGAGATAGTAAAGCGAATTTTTGTAGTGAAGCGAATTTCTGCCGAGTCTTACTTTTAACCCGAATTATTCATAAACCGCGGCATTCATGAACCAATATTATTCCACTACATATGAAAATAAAAACATCGTCCAACCGCGTTCACTGTTGAAATTCTTAATTGATTTTTGAGCATTCAAATACTTCTTTATTGTATCACATTATTCACGAGCCGTTTCATTCAAATATCTTTCATTTTCGATCGCCTAATATTTGTTTTATTCTCTGCTATTCAGCTAATCGTAAACTCAATTTCATACGATCGCAGTTTCGGTTGATCAATTTTACGATCGCTGAATCACTTAGTATATCGTCCAAACTATCGTTACATTGCAGTGCACATTCGTTTTGTGATTTCTAACCTGAATTTCTTCAAACCAAATTGATATCATTTTCAGATTATTAATTGTGACAACTGGGCCACTCAAGTAAAAACTCAAATAATTCTATCGATTGCATTTTCGTTATTTGTTGGACACTATTAAACGTGTATTCATGAATTAGTTGTTCGTTGGACCAAAATAAAGACATTTTGATAACCATTATCAATGACTGATATGAACGACATGTTTCTCTGATAACAGTTGAGCATCAATTCGAAATTTTCAACTGCATTTGTTAACTGCTAATGCTTGCCATACTTAATGGCTTATTCTCAAGGCTATGACAACACTTACAATTAGTGCAAAAGGACGGCAGGCAGCAGCAGCAGCCTCACTGGTATTATCAAACGATGCATGACGTGCAAACGTTTCATTGTTGAAACACGACATCTTTCATCAATCGCTCTTTCATTTCGCGGTTCATTCTTCATTTATCCTCTGATTTATTAAGTTTGTTTCCAGCTTTAAATTATGAAGTGAGCAAAACATTAGAAGCATTTATAATGTAATATGTGAAACAGACGCTAAAATTAATACGGATAAAAGTGGATAAGCGATATTGAAATAGATTTTAGTGCAATTAGAGATAATAGAATGTTATTTGCAATAATATGAAAGAGATAAATATTATTCAATATATGCATCTGAATTAACAAGAGTGCAGAGATATAGAGTTACACATTCTGTGTGATATGATGGGCTTTAATCGATTGCTGCTTTGAACGTGTGTTAAGCTTGCGCTTGCATTAGGGATAATCGAGGATGAGTTGTTGTGTTGTGTGTTATGTTTGATTTGTTGACAATTCAGTCGTTTTACTGCGTTTCTCCGGTATCGATGTGTGTGATCGATTGCTGCTCGCCGTATGCGTTTCGGTACTTGTCACTGTTTTGAGTTACTCATAATGACTATTTGCGTGGACATTTCATCAGATTCGTTGAATTTTTGATAATAAACATACTATTGGAAGGATTGAGCATTCTGAAAAAAATTTCCTTCAGTTATGAAAGGCTATTTGAACTCTGACGAATATTGTATTCACTCGCTGAACTGCTATAACGTTCACTGCATTATTCGTGAGCGTTTGCATGGATGGCTCAATCATGAAACTATGGTTTGCTCATTGTCAACTGTTTTCATGTCCGTAATGTTCCATAAGTTGTGAAATTCACAAAGATCATGGAACAGAAGTGCATTCATTCCAAAATCTCCAACTGTGAGTAGCGAGCTGTTTACTTGTGGCATCATTCCTGATTTATCAACTCATTAAAATCGTTTTGTCATACCCTCGCCTAATCTTCGAAGCTATATCGTTTAATGCTGAACTTTGAAGGTCAACGAAAATAATGAAAAATTACCTGGATTACCTGGAAATTGCGCGCTGAAATTCACGAAGTAAATCGTCGCAATTCGAGAGAAAAGGAAGTGATAAGATAATAGAAAGATAGTAAACATTTCAAAACAAATTTAAGTCATGATAAAGGAGGGCTAAAAAGATTGCCACTAAAATTGTGCCAAGTGTTTTGATCCAAAAACCAGGCACATTGCAATAGACCGAAACAACTGAGATAGTAATCTCCAAAACTAATGAAATAATAATTTCATATCGAATTCGTCAAAAATCACAAAAATAGAGCCAATTTTGAACCCATTCATCATCACTCAATGCGTCACGATTATTAATCACATGACAGTCAAATGAATAATTCACCATAACAACCGAGTGAATTGATGATCTCAAATCGAAACTATCGAAGGATGAATTAGTCCTTTTAGTTCTGCACTCTGTCTACTCATGAAGACTAAGCTAGAATTCTGTAAATTAACTTATTGTTCCAAAGTTTTTTCATTGCATAACCTGGCTATGTAATATGTGGAAGTTATCTTGACTGTCAGATGCAAATACCCAAAATCGCCTTTCGTTTGTACATGAGAGTACAATAGTGGAATCACGAAGTGTAGTTGCATCACTCTTCTGATTGAGAATGATTCGAAAAATTATCTCCGAAAAGAAGACGAATAAAATGACTGAAATGGAAAATAAACGATCATCGAACAACTCGTCACCAATCGCAGTTATTGCAATTTTTTGCACGCAGTGCCAATGGCAAAGTATTTGTTGGGAAGAAGAGCTCTGCGTTCTGGTATATTATGTTCTGAATCTGAGTTGAATTTATTAAAAATTTGAAACATTTATTAATTTGCAATTTCAAATTTCATCGGCACGTAATGCAATTTACTTCCTAATAGTAAATATTAGGCTCGTAGGACGAGGACTTTAGGAGGTTAGATAGACATCGTGAACGGTTGGAGGGAGCTTTGGAATATATGTAATTACTAACCCTTTTTATAATCAATACAGATGGATAAATTTCTGACGACAACCCTCCTTCCAGCGAGCTTAATTGCTGTTGATTTTCGGCTGTTAATTGCAAAATTAGTATGGTTGAGCAGATGATATAGATTGTTGGTTGGTTTGCGAGAGTATTTTAGATTTTCGCTTTACAATTAGCATTTGTGATGAATTACTGTGTTATTGAAAAGCGATTAGAATCAGTGAATAACAACTCAATTTGTGATCATCCGTCGCTTTCCAATTTGTTCCCTATCTTCTTGTTCAATCCATTAGCACTGCTAAGTTGTCTCTAAATCTTATTCGTTCGATTAGATTTCAATCTAATAGAACTATACAACAAAATTCATTTTTTTGTTTTTGTCTTTGTGCCTCGTGTTGAATTATTTAGGTGTGAAGTTGTTTTTTTTCAGTGAGAACGCTTTAAGCAATATGAATGAAGTTATTATATGTTTAGTGCAGTGTACTTCAGATGCATCATATATTTTTCAATATTCTATCGTTTCGTCTTTGTTGTTGGTAATTTTGAATTCATTGCATTATTATTCATAGTTTTTGCTATTGTTATTCTTGCTGCTTATATGATTGAGTTGGAAAGGAGGGGATTAGAGTTTTGGGCTAGAGAGGATGATTGCAAAGTGGAGGTGGGGGGGGGGGGCGAATGCAGACGGGAAAGACCGCCATCCAAGGCAATCTCGTGCATTTGGCGGGGCACGAGTGATTATAAAGTTTTTGGAAGCAGGATCGCTTAGAAGTTCAAACACATCGATCTGTAATCTTCAAATACAGACTAATTTTGATAAGGATTTATTGAGTGCGAACCGAATAGAACACAATAGGAATCAATCTTATTTCTATAATTTATTTCACATCGGTGGTTCTTTTAGTTTTTTGGCCAGTCACCCATTTACACCAACAGTTCATCTAAATCACTTCAACGTTTAGTGATTTGCAAATAGTCGCTTTGGAAACGATGGGAGAAACGAAAAACTCACGGATGATTGTATCGTGTGTTTAACCCTGAATACACAAGAGAGATCAACCACACCTCCCTCCCTTATTGTAGTCAAAAGTATCTTGTGTCACAAAGCAATAGGGAAAATGAATGTAGGAAAGTAGAAGGCAGTAGGGAAGCTAGTGGTGGCAGTGAGGTGGTGAAATGCGGTAATGGACGATGGAAAGGAGTCGGAGCAGACGTGTGGTCTGTGATCTTTTAGGAACTGGCAGTTTCGTTGCCATACTCGCAGAATAATAATATATTGCTATCAACGAATAAGTACATCGCAGAAACAAACCGAAGATACGCAGTAAGTAGTGACGAGAAACAACTGTCTGGGACTGTTGCTTTGAGAAACGGAGAGGAAAGAAGTCTTGCGAGATGCATAATTGATATGGTCAGTGATGGTGCTGAAGGAGATCATTTGGAAACTAAAGAGTGAGATTTTTTGGAAAAGACGTCAGATGATAGATAATAGCTACGGATGTGAATCAGCGAAGATACTAATAATTGCGATAACTTTTTATTCATGAAGTCTTCTTAACGTAACCGTAAATCTTTTGTTCTGCAAGGCATATGCATTATAAATGTGCTGTAACGCAGAATTTTTTTAAAATTTTCACTTCGATTAATGGAATGTAGAGGAAATGACAACTTAAGTGTCACACTCGCTTTGGAAAAAAAGAACACGAAGTTGCAACCTCGCATAGTATTATAGTTCGACTATTCGTTAGTCCACATAATCCTATTGGTCTTCACGCAGCAACATCAAGATAATGTCGAACACGTTTTAACTGCCCAAAAAGAGACTCACAATTTTGCTCCACGTCGAGTAAAAATTGTTCATAATCAACGTTTTGAGTCCTTAACTTTCATTCCATACTTCAGAACCTGCTGTGATATTTCATCTAGTTAGTTAATACATTACTATTAGATCATTAATGCTGTCCCTCTGAGGAAGCATTCGAACATGCCACCTTTTCCTCGTCAAATTCGATGTGTCTTTTAGCAGCCCTCTGCTAATGAAATCATCGTTCCCCTAAGGGAGATTTCAAAGAGAAGTTGTTTTTTTTTGCGGAGAGAGATCGCCTCAACGAGGATCCATATTTATTACGCGTCTTTCGCCCCGTTTTCCAACCCTGTTATGTATTATTTTTTAACTAACAGACGATATAATAATGTAACAGTTATAATTTGGTATCGCATGAATAATTTCAAATAGCATCTCTTGACTCGTCAGTATTTCTGGCTGTTTGTATGAGTCTAATTTGACGCTTGTTGCGTTTCATAGAATTAGACAGTCATTGTATTTTAATTTTATAAATGAGGCTTTCTTCATTCATTCAACTATACTTTAGTACTAAAGTACAAAGTGAGTGTAATGGTCACACGTTCCATACATTTTGATGCGTTAGTCAAAGTTCCAATTGCGATTGAGTGTGGTGAAATGAATACGAAGATGGCTTATATAACTTCATTTCAACAACTCGTGCAATCACATTAGAGATATGCATATATACTGGGTGAATTGAAAAGAGCACGGCTGAGGTTTCAAGTTGTCATCAAACGGCAATGAAATGTATAATCAGCGAAACTTTTTTCCTTTGCAAATATTCACATTATGAGGTTTGGAACATTGTGTTACATGAAGTAAGTGAACGCTTGTTTAAGAAATATTCGTTAGATTCTTCATCGTTCAATTTACGATCTTCAAAAATTTCAGGTTTCAGCTTATTTTCTCGAGATTTTAGGTATTTTCACTTCCTCTCTAGATTTTTCACTTTTCACGTTTTTATGGAATGGACAGATGAACATCGTGCGTCCGTGGTCGAAATGTTCTTCAAGAACCAGAAATCTGTGATTGCACCGCAATATGCGTTTCGTAGGCGCTTCGCTTCCTGCGCGGTTTTGATCCAGTGGCCCCGGCTTCCTGCGCTTTATCGCACGCACATTTTGTGGTGTTCTCGCGGTCCACAGCCAGCCGGTTAATATTCGCTTTGATGTCGATCCAGTGGCTCTGAATTTTGCAATCCATGGCAAAATCGTGCTTGGAGCAGGCACGGAACGATATTGACCACGTAGGAAGCGCCTACGAAACGTACATTGCGCTGAAATCACAGATTCCTGGTTCTTGAAGAACATTTCGACAACGGACACACGATGTTCATCTGTCCATTCCGTAAAAAAAGTGGAAAGTGGAAAGTCTAGAAAGGAAGTTAAAAAACCTAAAATTTCGAGAAGAAAGATGAAAATTGAAAATTTCGAAGGTCGTAAATTAAATGATGAAGAAATCCGCGAATATTTTTTTAAAACAAGCGTTGACTAACGTTTTGTATCACATTGTGCCAAAACCTCATAACATAAGCATTTGCAAAAGCAAAGGAGCTTTGCTAATTGTATATTTCATTGCCATTTTATGACTGCTAATTATACATTTCATTGCCGTTTTATGACAACATGAAACTGCCGTGCTCTTTTCAATTCGCCGTGTATAATCATTTTTTTTGCCGTCGAAGTGCTGAAATAGTTCCCACTCAATATAGTATACCTTCTCTCGAGTATACTTCAAGCACCTTCGAGTAAACTGATTTCTGTAAGCATCCCGCTTAAAAATAAGATCCACTTTCGAAGCATTGTGAATGAGAACAACTTCACATTAGTGCTGAACATCGTGACATTCTAATATGCCACCAGTCATTGTGTTTATACGCAGAACGATTTCTGAATGATTTCATTTGAACGTCTTCACCGGTTTTCTGAGAGATTGTCGCAATGCACATAATTTCGAATGATTTTCTCCCAGAAATTTTCTGTTTTCCGAAGTTGCGGTATAGAGTACGATTGTATGAACGCATAAACACGGCGATATGTCAATTAAACGCCAAAGCAAACATCACCTATCCAAGTGCACGTTTATCGACAACCAATAACGATGTATCATCGGCCATTCGATAACATCATCTCACTTTTACATTAGACTTGAAAGCATAAAGCAAGATGTATATTCGTTTCATGTTTAGTGAAAGATAATCCGATTTATGATCAAGTCTGGATTCAAACGGTGCGGTCGCTGCCCACCCGTCTTCTTCAATTGCCGCTTCAAGTCGAATGGAATCTGTGTATGTATATAGTGATGTAGCAAGAAGGATTCTCATTAGAACAGAACCAAAAAAATCTTCAGTGTATAAAATGATGAAATTGTAAAATCGCGCAATGAGAAAGTTATTTCTGAATTAAGTAACGAAATGATTATCCACTTAGTTCGCTGCTGAACTTCTGGGATCACTTGCACGAATGTCGCCCAAATGAATTACAGCTTCTTTCTCACCCCAGATCGAAGTTCAGGCTATGCTATTACGTATACTATGCTAAACTTGTTTAATGGCAACTGCTAAAACTTAGCCGTACGATTCCGACTCATGAGGCCGAAATTTTGAAGGCTGTTCGAAGGAATTTCGTAGTACACGATAAACATCATCCTGAATCCGGAGAAAACGTTGACCTGAGCCCAGAATGAGTCTCAGCCTAAATCATAGTTGAGCCACAGTCTAAGTCCACCAAAATGGTGATTATTGATCTTGTGAACACTGCTTCGAACAATTGTCAAAAGCTCAGCCATTCAAAAGAGTCTCAGATTTTTACTGCCGAGTTTCAGCAGGCGCTCGTATTTATTTTATTTGAAGCAGTGTTATGCGACGAATGATGTATTAGACGTCAAATGAGTTGTATCTTAATGACGGATAGCAGTGCTGCTTAGGAGGAACTATTTTATTATTGAAAGGGAGTGTTGACGATGACGAGTGATATTGATATGACAGCAATAAATGATTGATGTTGTTCGAGTAGCGGAACAGCTGAATGAATAAATGAGTGAATTCAGTATCTGAAAGAATTATGATATGGGATGCCGTCTGTCACGTAGTGATAGCGATACAGACCTCGAGCGAAATGCAGTAAACTTATGCGCCAACAGTAATGATAACAATAACGACAGTGATTCGAGTGCTAACCGATTGATTGATGCTACAGTCAATAGTAACGATATCACCGCATCTGATAGTCATAATATCTCAAATGGACAATCTTCCACAATCACACATAGTAGCAATTCATCCAACATCACTTCGAAAATGTCTCCCCAACCCGCAAGGTTATAAGAATTCTTGTTTTTAACGATAATTTTTAACGATGATTCGTTCATAATTCACATTTACAAGCATTTCTTATGATGCATATAAACGTGATTGTTTCATTGTTAAAATCAACTTAGTGCTCATAGATTTCCCATGTAATCGGTTCGAAGACTGGTATTAGAGTGTATTTTCAAAGCAGTTCAACGAGTCCGTTGACGAACTTTTGTGATTGTATTTTGAAAACTTTCCTCATCGATTCAGAAAAACATCAAAAAAAATCAGAAATGAAAAGATTGAAAACAAAAAAATCATTTAACAATTTCTTTCAGGCCTATTACTGCTGCCGGTGAAAGGAGTGCATTGACAACAACGACTGTTTGTACAAAGCCTATCGGGTTTCTCGCTTTTAATTCTGTTCAGATTGTCAACTCATACCTCAATTAGAATCTCATAATCTTCTGCATGTTCATGTGCACGACACGTTTCATGAATAAATCTTGCTTTTGTAGTCGAAGAAATGTTGCTTTCGTTATATTTAGGATGGAATTTTGAATGTTGAATATTCCGTTACGATTCTTTTTCAGGCAGGTGGAGAGTGCTAGCCAAGCAGATTTCTTCAAAATGCTCGACGAAAAAATTGCTCAAGTAAGCGTTTTTTACATAAATGATAAAATGGTGTTTATTATTTATTTTGTAAGTAAATTATGAAAGAGAAATTGGTTTGTTTTAATATAAGCAAAGAGAAAGTTAACTTTTTCATTGTTTGGGAACAACACGACGAATTTGTCGCGAACGTCACAGTTGTGTTTCGTCATATTTTTGTTCTTTGGTGATAATTGAAAGAAAATCGTTTTCCAAACAATTACTGATCAAGTGTTTTTGATGCAACCTATATGGTGATTCGATCAAAAATTATTGACATCATGCATTCTTACAGGGGGTCGGCGATTATACCGATTCGGAAGTTGATGAATGATCTCACTTGATATTCTTCTCATTATGTTCATTTATATTTGCATATTTTATTTTCAACTTACCGTTTCACGATGTTTCCATAATCACTCAATAGCGTTCTCATAATCATTATTAATTTCTCATCTTATCAATGCACCAAATTAATGTAGTTTGTTCTCTTTCCCACCAAAAATCATCTCATGATTGATTCTGCGTTATATTTATTGTGTAAAATTGATCAATTTAATGTTCGTTTCTGTTGATTCAATAGAATAAACCATACATCGTATGAAGTGTGCACAATCACAATACAAACGTGAAGGGATCAAAGATAGTATCATTGACCTTTATTCGCAAACCAAATTGAATCATGCACAAACACTTTCTTGGGAACTTTAGATCATCGTAGTTTTCTTTCGATAACGTTCACATTCAGTCAGTCATTGATGGCTGGACATTCAAATGACGATATCAGTGTGACGGGGAGTGCACCAAGTACTTCAGGTTTTGGGACGTGCTCCCATTTTGTTGGATGATTCTAAAATTTGGTCATTATTGAAGAAAACATTTGAAGAACTAAGAACTGAATCATTAGAGTGTTTTAACACCTATTTGAAACTTTTCGAACGTCGTTGTTCCTTTGAAAATAAACTAGGATGAGCCTGATGAAGACAGATGAGAGGATGATTTGTAGAAGATTTGAGATGTTCACGGATAGTTGAAGAATGCAACTAATGAATCTGTATTCAGCGGCATTTGATGACGAAGTATGTGAGATGAAGGAGTTGCACTGAAATTGGATGAACACCTGTGAAGACTTACCGGGAAAGGATTGCCATCATGCTGTAAGCAGTGCACATTGAGATCGCCAACATTATAGAGCTCTTTCAAACTTGAATATGTTTGCGATGACCATTCAACTGCATTAAACATATTGTTTATGCTCATTCCGTCACTGACACCTCTGTAATTTGGAAAGGAAAATGCTTATTATTAGCTGCTGTTTAGAGCAGGAATGATGATTGTCATTGTCATCGAAGTGATGACAGTAACAAGTGATAATATTCAAATGAGAATAATGGTCATGAGTGATTTGCATTTGATTGTGATTCACCGCATATTTGTTTTTTTTTTCAATGCTTGTTTAGAAGTGAATTCTCCTTTTTTTGATATTACTTTCCAGCAGCGTTTATTATCTGAAGAGGATGTTCTGCTTTTTACAACTATGTTGATTTGAAGCAGAATTGCTTTTGGATAGATTACTGCTGGCAAGAATAGCATCGATCGATAGATACACTCTCATCAAGACCAGAAATGATAGCTCAAATGTTATTCCACGTGTTATAAAACTGGTTTCGGCGTAAACTATCATCAATAATGGATGAATAATCATTATATAAATATGTCTTTGTAGAATAATTTATAGTGTATCGCATTAAATAATTAATTGCATGCCAGTAAATTATGAATTCTAATAAATAAAACGAATAAATAACAATTTTTTGAAGAATTTGCGCAGAGTGCTGTTGTCGATCGCACTTTTGCAAACCTCAACTTCAGATGCAGGATAATAATACACATAATTAACACACATCTCATCTTCAATACCATATCCTCCCTAAAAGTCCATTTTTCCTTTTTGTTTGATCACGTTAAGCGATAGAAACTGAATGTATTTGCTGTCGTTACTTCTAGATACTCAACAATCGCTTCATATCGATCCTCAACTTCACATAATTGTCTATACGATGATTTTGTTAGTAACATTTAGATTAAAATATATTACCGACTTAACATTTCAATTAAAACTTCCTCTTAGAAAGCAAACAATACCCAAGTAAAATCGTCCTTGTTGAGTGTTTCATAAACGCAAGTTGTCGAAAGAACATCCCCCTGAAAGGCATCTCAGCTGTTGGTCATATTTTCAGATCAAGTTCAGTCGTACAGGTTACGTTCAATATCACGAAGTGTTTTGAACTTCAAGTTTTAAACCAAATGAATCGGATCACTAACCGGTAGCACATTAATCGGCTCCTTAAGCATATTGATATGTTGCCAATGTGGTGAATAATGGTTCTCGCGATTGATCTCACCAATTTTAATGCCATTTCTATAATGTAACGTCCACAATTTACGTCCTGTTAAGTGCGCATGTAATTGGGTTGCGAATATATTGATGCCTTCCGATGGCAACTGTAATATTCAAAACGATAATATCTGAATAAAATGATTGATATCAGTTGATCACTCCTGACAGCCGCTTGTTTGTTTCATTTCACTTAGGCGTTTCAGTTAAATTTTGATGGAATTTTCGTGTAATTGTTGTTAGGGGATTGACATTGATTCGATCTCGAATTGAAATGAATGAAACGGTTTTGAGTGATGCTCGATGAGCAGTGATAAATAAAGCATGACCAACATGTTCCGTGCAATCACGAGTGCAGTAACCACTGATCGGGAATGTGTATTGATATGGTGGTATTGAGTTCGCATCGCTGTAAATCAATCCCAGTTCCAATATGCCTGCATCGTACGTCCTCAACTCGTCCGTATAACTGAGCGTAAAACCAGAATTGTCAATCACTCCGCTCAGTTTATCAACATTATTGTAATGAATCTCTACCATCAAGTATGGATAGTAATCATCACCACCTATTGGCATACCGGCCTCTGGTGGATAGTTTAATGCCTGGAAAGTTTTAGTTTTATCCTCATTTTTTCATTCATTTCTTTAGTTCCCTTTTAATATTGCGGTTATTCTGAACGTTAGCATTGCTCTTTTATTCATTATTATTACTAATAATACAATTAATGTCATTCAATTATTATTGTTAGTATTATTATTATTATTAATATCATTATTATTCAATACTTAAGTGAATGGGCTGAATTTGTTTCATTATGAAGAGTATTTCGTTCAGTTTCTTGCGAGCGATTTTGTTCTTTGAAAGAACATAGCCTGATAAAACTTAGCTTGCTATGACCTAAAATTTAATTTCATTCCTGTAACAAACATCAAACGAATTGATCTATGCTTGTGATCGAGTAAAGCAAAGAAATAGTAGTATAACGTACTCCAGCTCCAAATGACCATGCGGCAATCACCTTCGAACATGAGTGCATTTCCTTAGGTTTATCGGCACTGTTACAATCACCGTTGTAGAACCATTCGAAATCATTACCTGGATTCACACACTGATATATTTCCATGTGATGCACCAGTTTTTCATTTCCTTTTGTTATGTTTGCCTCAAAGTAAAATTATATCCAATTCGGATTTGATCGTTCGTTATTATTGATCTTTCACTGCAATTAAAAAGCTACATTCAAATAGGACAACAAATATCAGCACTCTTGAAAGCATTAGGATATGCTTGCATAATTCTTATTTTGTTCATTTTTTCCAACTCATTTAATGAATTTGAAATAATAAACGGAACATATCTTAGTAATGTGATGCTTTTTTGTTAAGAAAACTGGATCCAATTTTTTAACTGCACACCAATACGTTGTGACTTCAGCTGGTATTAACGCATCTTGAAAAACAATAATTATCATTTGTTCAAACCGAATATAACACTGAATCCTCTCAGTTGTTCTCACTAATAGATAAATATCTAAAATTTATTGGCTGTACTGATCACAATGAACAGTTGTCATTTACTGATCTAACGCTGACTGATTGCGGTGACATTATCCATCGAATATTATTTTTTAAACTGGAATAAACTCATAATTCAAAATTCAATAAACCATTAGCCGTGATTGATGTTTGATAAGTGTTTGTATCTTCGTCACTGAAATCCAACTCATACTCGTACAAATTAGCGAAGGTAATTTCTTTCGATACACCGCCATCGCTCAAGTATTCTTGCTCACCATTCCCAATGGCGATCAAAAATTGTGTTGTTCCGGTCTGAACTTTCTTATAAGAATTTCGCTTGCATTATTCACAGTACAAGGTAGTGGAGCAATTTTTAAATGCTTTGAGCTTATATAATATTAGAACGAAATTTCAAGTTGCTCATCTATGTTGTGCTCATTGAAATGATCAGTGCTGAAGGCAACAGCTTCAGTGATTGAAGAGAAGTTGAAGAATGAAGTAACGATGGTGATAATAAGGTCTTTAAGTGCTACCTCAATGGCATAATCACGCATATCACAAGTTCTTAATCTTTTGCTGAAGCGGACTGATTCTTCCATGTCAGTATCGTATAAAATACAGTCTTGTTGCATATCGATTTCGATGCTCAAATCATTTCCAATGTAACCGTCCTGAGAATGTCCAAATATTCATAAACGAACTGATAATAAATGAATGAATACTTTTTAAAGCTATAGATTTTAAGAGATATTACTACGATCACTACTAAACATTAAAACAGCGTCAATGTTGGTGAGTTTATTGGATAACAATCACGAAATCGAATAAGTCTTCACCAAGAGGTTGGAACCATCAAACTTGCAAAAGTCAGCTCCACGAAATTCGCCGTGATCACTGAAACCAATCAAAAACCACGCAATCGGTAATCCAGATATTCGAACGTTATAATATAACTGCTCGGTTTTGAGATTCAGTTCAAGTAGCACATCAACTCTGGTACCTTAAACTTCTGAGAATGATAATGAATTCAATCGAATCTTCAATTCCGATCCTAAATCATATAGCTGTTCGTTTTGCACAATTCATACAATTTTCTCGCTTGTGAAACACATTCAGTGTTTGAGCCAACATTCGCTTCCAAGCGAACTGGGCATTTTTCGCGTTCAGCAAATCTAATCCGACAATGGTATAGATTATAAATTGATAAGCCCATGACATGTGGGCTAGATTGAGCCAATGAGTCAGTTTTAGTAAGGCTGAAAGAATCAGGAAGCTTGTTCCATGGTTTATTCGCGGCTAGGATCCAACCGACAGCACAGCTGTAGGTGTATAGTCTGATTTGGGCAGCACGGCTCACAATTTATCTTAGACTCAGGATAACTTTACTCTTTGGTCCGTTTCCGAAGAGGAGATTTACCAACATTTCTTCAGATAATTGAAACGAAACTGCTTCTGTGATAAGTAGGCGAGCGAGTTTCAACAAAAGATGATGGAAAGTCAAATAAATGCAAAGTATGGAAGTCGTTACCGTTTAAATGCGATGTAATTTGATTGTGGAATATTTGCTCTGATAATGATAATATTTTATCATTATCATACAGTAATATTAATATGGAAAGAATTATATTCAACACGTGCATTTTGCTTAATGAAACGACACGAACTGAACTGACGCGAAATGTAAAGTTTAAATAATTTCGTTCGGTGCGATCATTTTCGCAGTTATGTTGTGTTTGTGACAGATTATTGTCACGAACACGCGACCTTTCAAGCAAGCGGGTTTCATTTGCATCATTTAACGTTAACTGAGCGCTCTCCATATTCAAAACAAATTCATCTGATTAGTGCAAGCTTTTCGTTTTTGAACATTAATACTCCTCTCTGAGCCATCAATAACACATTTTAAATCGCGTATTTTAATTGGTTTCCAAAAATTGTCATTTAAGATGAAATCTGACAATGAGCATGTCTGAATCTGTGTCAAAATATACTGCCACTTCAGCCAAAAAAATGCCTTGAATTCAGCCAAAAAAAGACTAGTTTTAGAAATGAATCCGATAGCAGAATTTAAGATGAAATATGATAAAATGATTCTAAGAAATCTGATCAAAAACCAGAGCAAACATAAAAGCGAGGCACTGTAGGAGGCAATCAATGATCAAGAAATAAATTTATTCGCAGCTGATTAAAAATAATTAAAGAATAATCATTTAATACAAATATAAGAGGTCTTCTTTGATCCTCCATCGAAACTTCAGTGATATTATGATGCCAATAATCTGAAATATTCAGTAAATTAGGTTTTTGTACGTACGTCGCTTTCTACATGAATATACTGCAACAAAGCGTTTGGTGAATTGAAATTCAATCCATTAGTGATCAGAAAGTTGTGAACGTGAAAGCAGTTGATTTTGTGGTGAGCATTTGAAATTGATCAAATTATCACTAGAGAGAAATTTGTAATTCGTAATACGGAAATTCGCATGAATGCTATTTGACGAGCCACAGTATTTTTAATCAATTCGTACTGATTTCTCATTACACAACTCATACCCTTTCAATCTTAAAATTCAACGATGCAATGCAACGTCACGCGATAGATTCCATTCATGTTAACCGAAAATACTTCATGAATTATGAAAATAAGTCAAAATATTCGTATAATTAAATAATCACCTAATTCTATATCACGTATATCAGATTCTTGCATCTATAATATAACAACATGACGAAAAAGCAATGCAAACAAGACAAGCATCATACCTTTAATGAAGCCAATAATAGAAGAATACCAACTGTAGCAGAGAATCGTAATATAAATGGTTGACGAATGAATTCAATACAGCCCTATAAATTCAATGAAAATGTTCCTCACAAAACAAATTAAATCTCTACTATAAGCTCATCTCCAATAAATCCAAGAATATCCTCGCTCATAAATTCACAATTTTCAGTAGTCATATTGATAACACATGTAGTATATAGTGTAAAAACAAGTTATCATCACAATGAGACATCAATACGCAATTATTGAATCAACATTTTGACTCGTAAAGCAACATGACTTTGACCCTCATCAATCTTAAACACTCTCTTAATAATTTAGCAAAATTCTTCAAGTGTCCAATTTCGTGTACCACATTTCATTAACATGCTTCAGATGACATCATCTGACATTGGCAGTTGACATGCGCACTACTACTTGATAGTTGTCTAAATGTTACAAAGTGCAAAATTAGGAGAACAATGAAAGCAGCTAAAGAAATTTCATCCATTCGAAATTGAATGATTTTGGTGGAGTAGATTCTAACAAGATTTGTGAACAAGCTTGATGGGAAATTACTGTGAAGTGGTAAATTCGATTGAAAATGCAAGTTTGCTAGCAAAAATTGAAATTCCCAATGAAACAGAAGCAGAACATTTGATATCAACATGCAACGCAAGTGATCACCGAACAACATTACGATATCGAGTGAAAACTGAAACAGCAATAAATCAAATTATCAGTTTACAATACCACAACGAAATACCTACCACAACACAAAAAACCATCAACGTTCTTCCCAAGAAATCTTCAGTCAATCTGAGCTAATCAAAATCAAACAACTGTCAAATCAGCATTCGAATAGTGTGCTGGTCTTATCACATCCCATCGGACTTATCATGAATGATACTCATTACACTTATCACGCATTCTTTTTATTCATAGGCACCTATTCGAGGTGTTTGCGCCGACAAGAGGACAAATGGATTGTGAATTGTGTTCACTTGCAGAAAAACTATGTGCAAGGTACAGGTTATAGGCAGCAACTGTTCAGCATGAGAACAGTTGTTGCCTAAAGGAGTGATTTATGTCGAGAGAAACTTGTCGCTCTCAATTACTTCACGCTTCTATGTTCAAGGTGGAACCGATCATGAATGAATGAAGGGCTATTGCCAGAGTTCTACGAAGTTATGCATAATTTGAGGTAATTATTGGAAGTAAAACACAGTCGACCGATTACCCATGAAAGTATCATTGAAGCTTCAACAGATTTAGTTTCATATCAGACTGATAATGTGGTGAATTTTACAATAAATGAGGACCGTGAATACATAAAGGACCATTAATAAGGTCAGTCATAACTAGCATTACAGCAAATTGAGCATAAAAATGCGTACCAGTTGAATGCGATCAGCAATTAATCGAATTGTTCTCTTAACATTGTTCAAAACTTAAAAAAAAAACAAACAAACGATTGCAACCGCGAATGAAGCAACACAAAACAAACGGAAACGCATCATCGATAAAGATACACGTCCGGACTCAATACTTCTCCAGACAATGTCAGCTTGGAAATGCTTCAAGGTAAAAGCGTATCTTCAATAAAGTTCGTCTTCATTAATAGAATTACATAAACAGAATGCGACTGTTATACCAAAAACCTGAAAATAGTTCAGCCGATCAACACTTCAAAATAAGTTCACTCTAACTGTAAGTAATTTGTATCCAAAGGTATTCCAGTTCAATGCTTTTTAAACTTTCCCATTCACCCGATAAATTTTAAGACCACCTCCAATTTTTTATGTATGACCCGTCTATCACAATCCCAATAGGTTCAAGGAATTGTACTGTTGCAGAATTTTTTGTGATCCAAAGTTTAGAAAGAGCTGCACTAATTAATGGCGTAGGCAAAACGGATTACGGAGGTACTGACTTCTTCTAGATTCCGAAAACTATTGTCCGTAAGAGTTCCTATTATGCTTTCAATGATTTTTATTGAACCTCAACAACTGAGTTAAAAATTCAAAAATTGAAACTGCCTGTAAATAAAACTAAAATGCCAAAATTCCTCTCGCGCAAACATTTTGTGTTAAGTCAAGTCACAAACTTTCATTGCAGCATCAGCAGTAGCATTCATTTATACTGTAAGAATTGAGCAACCATGATCCCTTTCTAAACAACACCAACAACAACATTAGGCGTTCGGCATGCGAATGGCTTTTAGGCGTTGATATGAAGTAAAGCATGATAATGTGCCGTGATAAATGCAATCAAATGAACAATACCTGAATAAGTGCAATAATACATACAGTCCATGCAACAATCTTAAAATGCGTACTCAAATCCTGTACTGATTCTTGAATTTTTGTATAACATCCCTGCAAAATGCATTGTTCAACCACGACACCAACCACAACACAATTAATATTGCTTAACATGCGTTCCATTTCAAGTTATCCATTCACCTGATTCAATTTCAATGTAATCACATCCCTCGAATGTAATATTAAAAGCGAACCCTCAGTCATTTACACAATTCTGATCAATAAGTGATACTTCGCCCTTTTGTTCGATCCGTTAACTGACAATAATCATTTTGTTAAAATTGATCGCCCTCAGTGATGAAATCGGAGTATTTAAAATCCTCATCAACATCGCATTGCATTCGATAAAAAACTAAAGCTCAAATACTATGGAAGCTAGCCACGCTAAGTGTTAAATGAGAATCTGAATGGAGTTCAGTGTCTGCAGTCAAATGATTTTTGAACTCAACCTTTCCTCTAATTAAAAAAAACATAGCAATCAAATTGGCAGCGTTTTTTGGCTTATACTATCGCAAGTTGTGTGTTGTGAGAAAGGAATTTCAGATCATTGAATGCTTCAAAAAAGTTTCGAAAAATGTTTTAAAAAGACAAAGTTAACTGGAGACAGTTCACGAAGCAGTGTCTATCGTGCGACAGAATAATCATTCGAATACTTTTGTTTCGGAATATTTTCAAAAATTTTAAAAATAATTTAATTGATCTTACCAATAGAATCTTGCAAAGAGAGAACTAGAGAGAAGAGCATGCATTACAATGAATATTAATAAGCTCATCCTTAATCAATGAGTAAGAACGATCAGAACTGGTGTTAAATTGAATCAATGCTAACGATAATATTCGTCATAACAAAAGTGACATCCGTATGAGAATGATACTAATCACTGAACGAATGAAATTGATAACTGAACAAACATCGCCATATCGTGATATCCTTGGGCAGAATTCCATCAGTGAGCCATCCCTGTTTGGTGGACAACAGGCTGGAGGAAAATGATGTCGTTTTTTTGTTAACTGATACCATCCACTTTCGTTGAAGTCACCGATTTTTGAGTCGACACCACAACACGATTTCTTAGAAATAAGAAAGATTACAGCCTATCTAATAGAACATGTTCATAATGGTAACTGAGTAGCAATAGTGTTGCAACAAAATATTTTGATTGTTCAATCATTGAAATATAAACAACATGCTGATTGAATGATACACATTCCCTCATAAAAACACTTCGAATGAACGAAACAACAATTTCCTACCAAAATATTCTTTATATAAACGCTCGACTGACGTTAAAATAATCAATTTTTAGAGATATCAAAGAAATTCCTCAGAATCATTGGAATGAAGCGCATACGTCAATCATAATTTTATCCCAGGCAGCTTTCACGAGAACTGTATTGTCCTCCTTGTTCTTCTCCATTGCATCTGTGCCATTGTACAATTTTAAGGACGCTTTCAAAATTTGTCGGAAATCTCTTTCAAACTGAAAATTGCTTTCTTTCGATTCAGAGCATCTCCAGTTTTTGCAATAATTGCAATACATTCTGACAAAATGGATGAACAAAATATATTGATGATAATGTTCCGTGAATGAAATTACCATATGACTGTGCATTGCAGCATATATCGCAGCAGCAATTTCAGTAGCCAAAATGACCATAAGACAGGTTGCATACTGAGAGAAAAATAATTTACAATTGGATATTGCACGAAAATGTTGATAACCAATTAACTGTTAATGCATTAACAAAACTATTTTAGGATGTCGATTACAACTGCCGTACGAATACTTCAAGAGAAGGCCAATTCCAGAGTATTGTCCAAGAACAATTTAACCAAAATAATAGTCTCATAAAAAGTGATAATAATAAATCGATGAGAGAATCGAGAAGGGGACTTCAAAGAATCTGTTCGTAAAAATTTACAGTTCCTTTATCGCTGAATGAGAATGAGATGCTGAAGAGAATGAGAATAATGATGAAACAACGAACGCAACACAGCAGTGGTCTCCATTCCTTGGCTGCGCCACAACAACCCAAAAATGAAACCACAATAACAATAACGCCACCAATAATTAATAAGGTTCCAATTTGCCTGACAGCTGTTGGTTTTGACGCCTTCAACGTTCATTTCATTGCTATCATACTAATGCCACATACACTCAACGTCGGTAATCAATAACGAACCAGCTCACGCAATCCATCATCGGTAATTGTTCCCTGAACCTTCTCAGTGGCCGCAGCCAGATTATCAACTGCGTACCGATCCAACATCAGCCAACTTCCAATTCCGAGACAAACAAAGCCACACATCTTTAAAAAATTCTTTATTCCATGTTGCATTCATTGCACTATGGTCAGTGTTCATTTTATAATGCTTCGAAACGAATCAGATCTTTAATGTCTCAGAATGATTCATTTTATGTTTTTGCCCGTGTTTCTCTAGTGTGAAAATTTGATTTGGAATTATCTCATAACAGTACACTATGAGAAATTATTAAATGTCGTGATTCAGATAAATTTTTACTGAAATGACGTAATACATTTTATTGCATGACTTCGTCAAAAGTATGACACATATGTTAGCAGTAAAGTAAACTGAAATGAGATGATATCCATCTGGCATGATTGGTGAACATGTTCATTTCATTTTAACTTTAAAATGAGCTGTTGTTGTGAGGATACTTCAAAAAAAGAATGAATATGGAAACTGCAGAATAACGGCTGAACTTGTTGTTGATTTAAAGCACATGAATGGAGTTCAGTAGGATAGAGGAACTAATCAAATTTTGCACAAACGCATCACAAAATTCTCATTCATTTTCAACAGGAAATGCAATTGCATTCAAAAACACACTGATCGTGAGATACGAGTGCGCTAGATTAACAGGCATTCTGATTATACTCCGTTGGCCGCAGAAGGTAATAACTATTTTTGTTTTCTTTTTGCATTTTGTTCATCAATCACATTCATCACATTATGCATTTGCAATGCACTATGAATCCCAGCGCGTGGAAATTGATTTTAATTGATTGAAATGGTTTCATTGCAATGCTTCAGCTGAAATCGCTTTAATCGCCTTGTTGTTAATGAAAATTCACGATTAATATCAAATGAAAACGAACCAGAAAAACGAGGTTGAATACAAAAAGACAAAATTTTAAGCATCTTGCACCACAACCAAGTCTTTCCATCCGGCCCTATAATAATGTTAATCACCGATCTCCACTATCCTCCACGAGTTTCACTACTATTTTTTTTATTTCACTGACAATGAGCTAAAATCAATCTTTTTTTTCATGGTAACATTCACTGAAAGTGATTACAGTTAAATTTTAAACGATAAAAATAAAATGAATGAGATGATACCTCAGCCATAGAGAACGAATGAAGAAGTGATAAGTTCAATGCTCAAACTGATGGACAATCCTCAATTAAGAATCTGATTAAATTATGTCTCGATTAAACGAGTAAAAGATAAGAATGATCAGCGTCGTTATCATTATAACAGAGAAATACGTAACACATAACGGAGAACAGTCAGTGGTTATGATTGTTGATAAACGGGAATGAATGAGAACGGTGAAGGAATTACGAAGACAATAGCAAGTTCTAACTGAAAGCTACACAAGAATAGCGATTGAACGACTGGATGAATTTCGGTACTTTCAAGCAGCTGATGTGCTGCGCCATTAGTAAAGCTCATCGAGATCACAGAGTTCTCGATTATCGCCACAATTTGTGAGCATCATCTAATATTACTGATACTGGATTACAACGGCGATAAGAACAGCAATAAAATTGTGCTGAAGAGATGTCAAAGTGAAGATTCAGTAACGGTAAAGTGCGATAAATAAACAATGACTGCTCTATGATATGTAGTTATTTGATTGCTTCTTTCATCACTATAATATCCGCTCAAGAACGTGACAATAATATCTACGCATAAGTATGAACAACACAAGAACCCACCCAACAATTGCTTTCATCTATTATCAAACAATTGTTTTATTTTACATCGTTTAACACTCTTAGCTAACCTCTTTTTGAACAGTTGCTGTATATCTTCTTTTTTTTAATGTGAAGGATGTTCATCATATTCGAATGAAATCAGATTACTATATGATTGAATATGAAAACGTCTATAAGCATAAACAACTGCCGCTTTGATGGAACAACACTCATAATCATTCGAATGACAACAATAATAACTTATCAATAACAAATCTAAAATATCGATCTCTCCGATCCCCAAAATAAACAGCGAAGAAATGAGCTTTGTTGAAATACACTTCAAAAGTGCGTCAAAATTTTCACTTTCACTTCAAGAAAGGTCAGTGGTATATTTACAAAGAACCAATGGACAAATTTTCTGCAGTATTCTGCAGCTATTTTTACGAAACTTTTCCTACTAACCGCAAAATGATTCACGATGAGGGAACCTCTGAAATCGATGTATGAAAATAACAGCGTCGTCAATCGAGTGGTTTAAAATCGAAGAACGGACTCAACTTCGCTATCGACTCATTCGAAAATTTCCAAGCGAATAACGAGTACCAAATAAAAGCACCAATAAAATGAATTCAACACAGTGGCACTGAAAGTGAAGTGATTGCATGCGCAATGCTTGTTATCTTCTTGCACGAGATTGCATCAAACTCAACGAATAAATAAATAGCCAATATAATCCTATGGATTGTCACTAATGATGTGCTATTATCCGTCGTTGATGATACCACAGCCACAAGTAACTATACTCTTATGTTAGCTCACGATAATATGCTATAAATTGATATGTGTTTAGTTATTTATTGCATATCGTTGATGTATCTCTAAATGGATAATCACTTTATGCTGCTGGCTCGTTTGGTATCGTCATCTCAGCAATCATAAATCCACAAATCAAATTTTTGAATGCGTTTTGTTGATTATATCTGCATATTCCAGCTGCATCAATCCACTAATATTTGCACATCTAAAATAAATGATTCACTTAATATGTGGTGAAACAGAGGAAACTGAGCTCAGGGAACAAATTGGTATTTTGCTTATTTTGAACTCACTTTACGAGCAGTACGGAATTGATTTTAATAGTTTTCATATTTTTCATACTCGTTTTTCTGAACATTGCATTTCCGAAGCAATGCTGATGAAATTGTCCATGAACTCAAGCCTTAAGTACGAGCGCAAAATGCATCCGAAAGTGATAAATTACCTGGAAAGTGATAAATAGCGAGCAGAACTCTTTCAGCACTATTATCAGTATTGCTATGATCACAGGAATATTTATCATTCTCACTGGCATTATTATCTCATCAGTGACTGCGTGTTCATAATGTCATCAACCTCATTCATTAAAATTCGATTATTGCCATCATCAAGAGTATATATGGTATATTAAGCATCCACTGCGACGACGTCGCGAACGACTCCTCAACTATATTGAATCGATTTCTTGTCGAGCATCGCATATTTATGATCTGTTTTAGAGTAATGCAAGCCGACTGCAGTAAATTCATCATGTTCGCTTGATATCGTTCAGTTAGTTTCAATGACTCAAATTTGCAAATAAAATAATGGACTACTACCATTCAAGATTCAAAATGTCGATTAATCCAACTCATTCCGTATCATATCTCTTCAACGTTCTCACTTACGGCGATACTTCTATAGCATCTTCCCGATCGTTCCGTGTTAATTGTAAGCTCATAACCCAAAATGTGACTAACAATAATCGCTCAAATACCTTCGAATATTTCATGGCTCATGTAATTTCCTCATACCGACGAGGACGTCTGTCATTCAGACTAAAGATCATTTTTCTTCACGCCTCATCTTTTGCTTCTTCATGCCTCATTCACTTTCCAACAATGAAAAGAATGATAACTCGCCTTATTTCTGAGCGTTAGATAATTAGAATAATTAATTTTATTGAATGAGTCTTAATAAAGTTGTCAATATTTCAATAAACGTCTTTCTAAACGGTTGAGAATAAGTGAAAGAACACAAATTATGCAAAGTGAACGCGAAATGAGTGCTAAACGAATGAAAGCAAAAGTAAGTGAACAGCAAAAATTCATGTTATGTCCGTCCTTTCAGCACTCTTCAAGTTACTTGTCAAGGTGATGAAATTTGAGCGTTATTATCATGTGAATGAACAATGAAACTGAATATAACATAAATCAGAAAACAAAACAATTATACTTTTCGTTGAAGAGTCAGTACGTCTCACACCATAATACACTACTATTTCATGTTCATTAAAGTATGAAACAAAATGATGATAACTACAAAAAACAAGAGTCTGCCAATGTGAGGAATATAAGTAATCATAATCGTACAATATTAGAACAATGATAATGATCGAGCACCAAATAAACGATAATAAAATAATCAACTGTGTAGTATCACATTTTGTTAAAACAATCTAAATCAGCGAATAATGATAATATTGAATATTATTAAACATTAATCACTGAACAAAACTCTACACCACAATAGTGTTATCGTTATGCGCACATCGCAATAACTGCGTTACAGTGAACGTAAAACAAGGACGAATAAACAAATTTAGATATAATAATGTGATGACATGATAAGTTGCGATGAAGAGTCGATCATCTTATTACTTAGAATTTGAGCGTTCTAACATAAAGATTATAATATAACGAAAACAATCGCGAGAATAACAACGCAAAAAAAGGTTAGTAACCATTAGTAAACCTTGATCGAGTAACACTTCGCATAGTATGTGGTTGTGATGCATTGTAAGGTAGCATTGGCGGCATATGATGAGATTGTTGAATAGCAGCGGTGGCAGCGGCTGGGTGTATGGGAGGGGTGGTGGGAAGGGGTGTCGGAAATTGGCCTGTGGATGTAGAGGAGGGGAATTGATGAAGAGCGGAGGGGTGGGGTACCGATCCATCCGGGCGGAATGAACGGGGTGGCTGGTTGCGGGGATGGTGCTTCTCCACGCAAGAAACGTTGCAATTCTTGTTCTGTATCGACAATCATCACAAAGAACGGTGACCCTGGCACGTGCTCTCCGTGCCATTTCACTTCCACCTCAAATATCACTGATTCAGACAAAATTTCAATTCAAAAAAAAAAACGTGAGTACGATTCATCATATTAGCAATTTGAATTTACCTATATTACTATGAATACAGTTCTAAAAATACTTTTTTTCACTTCAGAAAATTAATTTCTTTCACGCCTCCGAGGAAGTTCCAAAGCGCTTTCTGATTTACTTCTGACGTAATGCGTGGAAATAGTAAATTATTTTGAGGGGAAGGGAAGTGATGCTTTGCCAGAGCATCGAAGAGGGAATGAAGTTTCCAAGGGTGCACTAAAACATCAAATAATAGACGAAAGTATCACAAAACCTGATAATCTCCCGGTTCACGCGGTTCGTATTTGCAGTGAATGGTACGTTCTTGTTTCTTTTCACGTTGCATTTCAACGTTGAAAGCACCCTTAGGACCACGTACACGCACTGTTAACTGTCCTGCACCAGCACCTTTTGTTTCAACGACAAAATTCGATTTGAAACTTAAAATTCATTCAGTGAGATCAGAGCATCGTAACTAGCATTTGAAACCATGATAATTACTAATATTGATATTGAAACGTACGTAGAGAGTATGCCATGCTCTATGCCCGGTCCAAACACACGAACTTTGGTTGCATCCGGCGGATTTGAAACGTTTATAATGAATGGACTACCAGGAACATGTTCATCGGAATATTTCACCACTACAAGTAACGTTGAGCATTTATCATATACTGTTGGATGTTATAATCATTTTATTCAGTTCAAAATTTATTTGTTCACAGAATTTATCATAGCATAAATCCTCAGCTATTCATAAACACTTCACTTTATTATTCCACTATCATTAACTTAAATTTAGAAGTTTATGTGAGTCAGTGAAATATATATGAAATGAATGTGCTTAAATAAAACCAATGAATGCAAATAAATGACAAAAATAGAGCAGAATAAACAAACAAGAAATGAACAAACCAAGAGTATGTTTTCCAATTTCGGATGGCCTTACTGAGAGTGTATATGTACCATCACGATGATCGTACAGTTCACAATAAGCCAGTTTCGATGGTCCCATACACTGCGCTGATAACTGTCCTGTAACAAAAAAAACATTAGATCAATCAATCATTCAAATAATATGACGAACCAAGTTGTCGTAATGAATAAGCAATGACATGCCGAATGACAACATAACTGGATATTGCAACATTTAACTGTCAAATAAAATAAAGCAGCGGCGTAGACAGGATTTTTTTCCATGAGAAGGTGTAAAATGGTGTGGTCTCAAAATATAGATGAACTTAGGGGTGGATTTTTTCACTTTCTTCTTGTCACGTCCTTCCCCGTTTCCTCTTCTTTTTCCCTCTTTTCCACTATCCGTAGACGGAGGAGGACCCTACCTTGGCTAAACACATATGGTAAAAAGAGACCTGGGCCAGCTCTTCTGGTATCGATGACAGTTTTGATGTCATCATTAATAACACCAATTTTGAGTGTATTCGTATCGACATTTATCAATTCAGCTGCATTCGAATGCGACTCGACTTGAACTCGGAACGGTGATCCACGAACATGACGTCCATCCCACAGCACCTAGTATTTAAAATTATTCTTATTGCTGTTGTTATCCCTTGCTTTCACCACAATGTCAAACATCCCAACGAGAACGTATAAACACGAGACACTTCCGAACAGAACCTCTTTGAAACTATCAGTGATCGAATCAGAGTGTTTCCAAATGTCACTGTAGACGTTCACTGTTTAATAAAATGAATAATATGGCTCTCTCATGATTTAAAAAGCCAATATGGAAATATCAACAAACAGAACAAGCATTAGGAACATTAACATCTATTCCTAATGGTTGTTCAACAGGCGATTTCGCTTTCACTGTTCACAATTAGGAAATTAACATCAGTGTTGATAACTGTAAGTTATATCGCATGTTGCTCTGTTCTTCAGTCTAAAAGTAAAACAAGATGACAGAAGTGAACAAACGGAATCTGAAAAAAAAAGATGAGAAAATACCTCTAATTCATAAACTCCACCAATAAGAGGTGTATAAATAGCTTTATAAACATTATTGCCCAGATGTGTTAGGCGAACTGGTATATCAGCCTTCTGACCAATTAGGGAACATGTTATACGTCCTTCTTAAATTTATTTATTTTATAGATATGCTTTCAAGGAACTGAACATCCATTGAAAATGTACGAATTCAAAAATGTCATTTGTTATCTGATCATAAATTCATTCAGAAAGTGATTGATCCACTCGCGGAATTTCCCTCATCTCAACATATCAACTCTGCAATGATAATGTCCACAAAAAACACACAGTGTTCGAAATGTTGCAAAGTCGATATCGCAGTTCAGTTATTCAGTCAAACTATCTTTTACAGGCGAATGGATAAGAGCTAATGATAAAAAGGCAAATGAAATTGTAAATGTGAAGTTTGTCAGTAAAAACTGTGAAATTTCTGATTGTTTGCGAACTTTCCAAAAATAAAACAGTAATAGAATACAAATAAGATTTATTGGGATTCCGTCCGCTGAACTCCCGGAATGATTTCTAGGCATACCAAAAGCGATATAATGAGGAACGATGGGACGTTGTAACTGAGTTAGAATAAGGTATAAAATTGAAAAGTATTAACCAGTAGAAATATCAGATCCATCAATGATGAACTCTGATTGCTCCTTGCAAGCGGCACGTGTAAGTCCCTCTCCACGCAGAACTACACGTAAATGATGGGGTGTTTCATCCTCACCTAATGATCGCTCACTAAAAACTTAATCATTTATTCATTACTTCAATACCGTTGAAGTGACCACTATTAGACGTATTACTGTCATTATGGCTATTACGATAGTCAATTTTGTGATTAATATTTTTAGGAGACTGAGAACAGAATATTGACGAAATGAATGAGTAGTTATTAGGAATGCAAAAATAAACAGAATAATAAAATAACCCAGATTTAGATCGGGAGTGTCGAACAGAGGTTTCGAATTGATCATTATTGATGGTTGTCGATGTGGATGGCTGTTCGGGCTGTGCTGCTTCAGAGTGAGCAACAGTGTGCAGTGGATACGCACTCTGAACGGCGATATCAGACCAATACAAGTATATGTTGTATTTACCTGATATCGACGGCTTGTATACCACACGATACTTGCCATATCCCAGTGACTCCACTTCACTTCCTGGCACCAATTTGCCCTCCCAATCGCGAACTTCCGCTCGAAGTTTTCCTTCAATTATTTGGTATCGCCTTATTAGAGGACTGGATGAACATAACCGTTTCAACGTAGCCAAATCGCACATAACTCAGCAAGAGGACACTTTCAATACGATATCGTTTTTGATAAAAGAACGTATACAGACATAATGTATTAAAATTGGTAGTTCGTTATGATAAATAAAGATTAATTTAACTGATAATAAACAAAAAATTCTAAGGGATCGACATCATAACGAGCAAATAAAAACAACAAAAATGCCAACCAGATCCGGCGGCAGTCGCATCAATATCGATAATATTCTTTCGCTGCACGGCCAGATGGATTACTCCATTATTATCAGCGCCTTCATCGTTCACAATTACCTTTCTTGGATCAACCACTTCCACTTCGAATGGACTTCCTGTTCGTTTAATACTCATTAACAAAACATTAATCCTGACCTCTTATTTACGAATTTATATAAGATTGTAGCGTTTTAGCATGAAATATGAGAAGAGTGTAAACATAGAATACAAAGTTATAAAAGTTAATACAAAGTTAATCAGTATTGAAACGAACTCACTGAACATCAGAATAAAGAATAAAGTACTTAAAAAAAGAAAGAATCACCAATAACGGATCGATTGTTGAATTCAACATCCACTACATAACGACCAACTTCATTCGGAGTGAACGTTATCTGAGTTGTGCCATCCGGTTGTTTATTCATCACGTGTCGCACTTTTGTTTTTTTGGGACCTTTATAAATTTTTGCTATTCACATTCTTCATAAACAAAATTGATATGAACAACAATGAATTCTTTCATTAATTCCTAATATATCCCATAAGCTCAACTATAAACATCAGTTAAATTCTACCGTCCTCGGTTTTCTTTCCCCCCTCCCCTTTCCTATTAACTTCCATACTGCCTGTTCCTCCCTCTTCAATTCGGTCTTCACCCTCGAATTCTCTCCTTTCTTCATCGGCCTCAAGGTTGCAAAATCCCAGAGGATGCATTCGTTTGAACAACAAAAAACAATAAAAATAAAGAGTACACGCTGAAGTTTGATAAGTAATACCTTTCACTTCAACTTTTGGTGATCCTTTTGCTTTTTTAGCGTCAAAAATAACTGATGTTGGCTGATCAACTTGAATTGTTTTCTCCAGAGCACCACCGTAAATCATTGGTCTTGCCTGCTCTTCCACCAAAATTGTTTGTGGCATATCTTCAATTCGTTTATTAATCATCATTCTACGCAAACGTAATTGCTATATAACATTCACGATAAGCATTCACGAAAACACAATCGTTCCGAAGATTCGCATCAATCAATGTGTTCAATCGCACTTTGAAAAAAACATCCTTTACTTTATGAAACGCAATTCGACAAATCAACTGAATTCATTGAACAAAAGAAATTCATCAAGTCAATACCTTGAATTTGGAATCCAGATAAGGTAGCATTGATTTTATGTGGACCAATCTTATCAGGTATGAAGGAGAAATTATCTTCATCAGTCGATGTCTTTATTACATCTAATGGTATGTTTTGACCTGTTGGATCGGTTACCTCCACCATCAGGTGTCCATTACCAGCATTCTCACGATCCACTTAAGCAGTGAGCAAAGTTAAATTGAAACAACAACAATCACATGAATCTAAAGAACGGAAGAGGGCATAAACGAAATATGACAATGATGAATAGTAACCGATAATATTCGCTGGTTGTCGGACGATGAGCGGTTCTGATATACCCTTCATCAACACACTCTTCGGATCAACCACCTCACACTTGAATGGACTTCCAGATATTGGAATATCAGCAAATGATACATCGATTTGATGGGAACCTGAATTCGTTTCGTGAAAGTATATTTGTAAAATCAGATACAGTTAATCGAAATTATTAAGAAATAGTTCGAATAAAGAATATCCCAGATAAAAAACGTCTTTTTCATGTTAGCAATTATTGCATTCAAACTGAAACTTTCTGGACATATACCGTTCTTAATGTGAGCATTTCGAACATGAGCCATACAAAGGCAGAAAGGTCATGCAGGCTTTGACATTGACAAAAGTAGAAAAGTAGGGAACTTCGATAGAATGAAACGGTGCGACTATAAAAGATGGAAATAAATTGATGGGAATTAAGTGAAACAACAACAAACCAATGTGTTCAGGAGTGAATTCGACCCAGTAACTGTCATCCTGTTGCTTATAACAACGCACGGGAAGTGGAGTACCCCTCGAATCTAAAACAAATCGAATGTCAATTCGAATGCACCATTTGCATTCATCAACGATTATACACAGAGATGAGGACGGACAATATGCTGAAGCAAATAAAACGCAAACAAAAGTGGACAGGAAAATATGCAATGAGCAAAAACAAGGAACAAAAAGCCATTAATCGAACATCTGTAATTATCTACATATGCATAGAGATGATAAGGAAAAATAGACATAGAAACAAAATTTTAAACAACAAAGAATAAGATGTTGTTGAGAACAGAAGAGAGTACAGGATAGAATAGAATACGGTGCATTTCATAGACCGTTACGTCCTGAAATTGAAGATATTTAAAAAAATTATTGTGGTAAATTTCATTCGGTCAATAAGAAGTATCGAGCAAAATGAATAATATGAAGAAGTAATTATTAAATAAAAGATCATAAAAAGAAGTTACTGAAGATAATTGGGATTTATGAAACGGTTGTTACGATGCGTTAAAATAGTAAGTAATGGTTGTCTGGTTACGAGAATGTTTAGTGTAAAAAATAGCGATCTGGATTCAATGATAAAGATAATATTGAAGTATTCGAAATCAAAACGATATGAATGCTGAAAGTACCTTCAATAAGAACATCCAATTCCCCACGAGCTGCGTTATTCATTGATACTTCAAAACGCGCAATCTTACCACGTTGCGCACGATTAAGTGCATCGCCTCGTGCACGAACATTTCCCATATCGTTTATAAAACACTCATATGGACATTCTGAAACATACGGCAATTCATTAATTTATTTCTGTGGATTTCTGTCAAATGAGTGTCGTGTTCTGAAATGAATGAAGAACGTCTTTAATGAAATGGGAACTTTTTTTTTTGTTTGAGTTGAACTGAATTAGAATTAATTCCAAAATATTCAATTTTAGTACAACCGAAGATTTATTTACAGATTATGGAAATTTATTATATTTCTGTGAAATAACGTTGGATCAGAAGTACATTACAATGAATGTCTCAAGAAAATCGCATTGTACCCAAATAAAAATCAACTAACCAGGTAACAGAATGCCATCAATAAAAACATCAACAAGATGTAATCCTGGACGTTTTGGGGTAAACGTACAAACGTTTAAACCTGCTTTGACATTTTTTATCTGACAAGGTATTTCAGCATCATCAAATAGCACTCGTACGACAGCACTTGAACCTCCTGAGTTTGACCAGTCGACTGAAATTATTTCGTTATAAATATGTTTGCAACTGGATTCAGTTAATAATCGAATTGATGAATAATTCAAGAAGTGTTCATCATAAACATTCAACAAAACGAACCATTAAATCGTTGTTCAGCACCAACACAATCATTCCGTAATCCAATTATGCGAACTGCACTCAAATCCAGAACAGCTATATTGAATGGACTCCCGTTGATATGATCACCATTCACTTTTATCGATAACTCATGATCACCTTCTGTGTTCGGTACAAACTCTATCTCGTACAGATCTTTGGAAATATGACGCAACGAGACTGGTATCTGTTTGCCTTGCGCATCTTAATTATTATCATTATTATTACTATTAAATAGCACTATCATTCTTGCAATTACTGCCGTCCTCATTCACTTCCTATTGGTCATTCGTCATTGTTCATCTTAGATGAAAGTGAACGTTTTTGCAGATCGAAAATATGAATGCTGATTGAGACGCATAGGCGATTAAATTATGTTCGAATAATGTGGCCAACTGACAATAAGTGAATAGCTGTATGAAGCAGCAGATGAGCGATACATACCTGAGAGAGTGACGTCGATGAATTTATCAGTGCCGCTTATAAGATTCAACGAAAGTATCGTTGAATGTGCGACACGAGCCGTTTTAATGCCATCGACAAGTCTAGCGCATGACTTTGAATTGACAACATTTACTAATTCCCTGTTACCGCATTTCTCACCATTCACATACAATTCCACCCAATAACGTCCACTATCACGTAATCTGAACAAACTCCTTCTGTAGAACCAAATTTACACTGTTTACTTTACAGAAATGAACAACTATAGTATTTGCATTGAATGAATCGATTTGAAACAATGTGCTTTACATGATTTATGCATATGGAAGTCTATCGTTGCTGCGCTAACAGTGATCATGATCCATCGTAAGAGACTCAACATTGATATCATTATTTCATTAGAAAACAATTTTCACAGTTCTCGCACGAAACCCAACCAGCAAAATTCTGTGTGTATTTCAGCAGGAAGCGATATCGGTTAATTTTGAAAGAATGAACAAACGAACTCATCATACCTACAACGCGCTTGAATAATTCCATCAGTGTCTTTGCTGCATTTATCAACATGCACAGGTATTGCAATTCCATTTTCATCCTTCACATCAATACGAACATCGTTCTGATTCAAATTCCCAATACTCACTAAAATCGAATGGTTGAATTTATGAATGGATTACAGTCGATTAAACTATAGAACATAGATTTTCTATCGCATTGATAATCGCAGGCACTGAACGGCTACGACTAACACTAACAAGAATAATGATAAGATGATCGATAAAATTAATCACTGAACAGTAAATAAAATCTGAAAAAACGTACATTCCAAATTGAGCATATTACCAGCAATGATATTCGATGGAATTTTCGACAATTTTGGTGCATCAAAGACGTTCATTAAAAATCGACCAATACCCACTGGTTTTCCATCCAAATCGATTTCTATTTCATATTCTCCTTAAAGATTCATTCATTTCGTTACTTTTATAATTAGTATCATTACTCAAATCATCACAGCAATTTATCAAAATAAAAGCAAAACTAATTTCACAACCAGTTGAGAATACTTATGAAAATGCAACATCTCGTATTGATTGTAGGTAACAACGGATAATTTTGCTTTTTTCGATAATTTAAAAGTGCTGTAAAATGAGAGATACTCACCGACAATATGAGGGATGAACTGGACACGATAACCATTGAGCGATTTTTCGAACTGAATGTCATTTAGTTGATTGCCTTTTGGATCTAAAAGGGACGTTCACACATCTACGAAAATTGATACATGTAATGACACGGATGCCAATTAAGTGAGCAGAGACGAAGATTGATACAAAAGTATCGAGCCGAAGACGATTAATTACATAAACAAATGAAGACAAACACAGAAACGAATTGATGAGATACAAAAACAATAATTGCGATAATGGTCATGTGCAATAATCACAATCAGTTCAAATGAAGCGCACAAGCAGACGACATCAAGTTCTATCGAAGAAAAAAATTTTTTGAAACCCAAAATTTATGAATTTGACTCAAAAGAGTCATTCGTTACTTAAGAGCATCCTCCTGAACTGCTCGATAGCACGAACAATTGTGCATTACGAAAATTATCAATCAAAAAGTTAGTAAACGCAAAAAGTCGATTTCACTCATATTTTATGCAATTCATATTGTTCTTTAAAGATTTATGTTTCACTTGAAAACTGCCAACAAATTCCTTCGATAGTTTAAAACAAAGACGAAGTTGTTAAGTGAAGAGAGAATTGAAATAAACTGCATACCAGTCACCAGAACGTTGCAATCTGCATTTCGACCAGCCATATCGATATTGAAGCCTTTCAACTGCCCAACCTAAAACATGCAATCATTTCGTTCTGTTCTTTCTTACTGAAAGCAGCTTGAAACAAATGTTTCTGCAGTCAAAATCACTTTAAAAATGCCTGCCAATCACTTTAATCTAAGAACCTGTCCAGTAGTCAGATCACCAATAACTTTGATCTCCTGTATTCCACCGCTCATCGCTGAATCATGCAGTGGTTGATGAACGACAGCTACCGGTTGTGATGACTGCTTAGGTGCGACAGGGCATGACATTGGCGAACCTTTAATCAGTTATGATAATCAACAATGGCTGATCTAGCAAAACACACACGAACATATCAAAATTACCAACTTTTCTTAGTGATCAACCGATTCGCAAAGAAAAAAATTTGAGATAGATGAGTCTTTGAACGACCAGTTAATTGGCAATAAATTTTCACGAGTGAACATACCAGGAATGGGCTGTCCATTGAAACGAACACTGATAATGTGTTCTTTGGCTTCTTGAGGAGTAAACGATACCTTGAATTTGGCCTGACCTTCAGCCTGAATTGAACTTACTTAATAAAATCAACGTTTGTCTTGGCATCACCACAACAACATTTCATATAATTTAAAAGGATAACTAAAACGTGGCAAGTTTATTAGATCATCAACAAGTGCTGAAAAGAATGTCTTGAAAAGTGAACCTGAACAAAGTTGGGCACGTTTTTATTGTCGACACTAACGATGATTTCCATGTTGCCAGCGCCCGCCTTTGCAGCGTCAATTGTAAACGTTGTTGGTTGCCCAACTACAGCATTATCAACTTTTGATAACTTTGCACATCTCGCATCGAACGCCTTCGATTGGAACGGTGAGCCACTGATCGGTTCGTTGTCGTATTCGATTTCAATCTTCAATTTTGTTCATTTCTCATGAAAGCGGCATTCACAGAACTGAACACGATGATTCACTGAGGTGATAAATGAAGAAACCTGATGATTTCCAACACATTTGGGTGTGTATTGCATGATGTATTTCTGCGAATTATCCGACTGTGCACTGTCATCAGCTATAATGTTCACATCTAATTCATCGCCTTGTGAATCAATTATGTTCACTTTCGGTACTATCTCTTTATCACCCTCTACGAGCACATTGAATTCACATAGCTGACCCACTGGAATGCGTTCCAGACCAGCGCCTGATGCTGTTATCGTTCTCGGTGATACCAGACGACACACAAATGGACTGCCTTCAATGTTTTCAATGCTAATGTTATTCATTTGAATTCACCAAAATTATGACACTCTGGCATGGAATTGAAACCAACAGATAAAATAAGATGCTCTGACGAAAAACTTTTAATAATATATTGAAAAACAATCAACATTTGCAAGAATGTGTCAGAATAATAATCGAATACAATCAGTCCGACGACCAAAAACACTTTTCAGCAAGATCGAATTCTTTCATTTTAGGAGGCAATTTCTCCATGCCATTTCATTCACTGAAGGGCATTCTCAGGTTTTCCAACAAGACGGATTATCCTCGCCGATCACTGGTCTACCTATTCAAATAATGTGTTATGAAGTGATAACCTGGTACAGGTTCATTATTGAATCTGACCGATACGGTGTGATCAATTTGTTCGTGAGGCACAAATGATATATCATAACGATGTTGTCCTAATGACTGAGCCATCGATGGAATACGTCCCTCATTCACGGCCACCTCCAAATTACCAACACCAGCCTCACTCGCATCCACTGAAATTAATATTGCTTTTACTGGATTGCCCATGAAGTGAATAATGACTAGTTATTTGATGTTAACGATGCGATTCATCCCACAGAACATAGCGATTCACCGCATTAATGACCAACTCACTATCAGTAAAAACATGCGTTCAATTGCTCATCGATGAAGAACGCTTTGCAAAAGAACCGAGGAACAAGTGAACGATAACCGACCGACAAAATGAACTGCCTTGTTAACAACTCCATTTGGTATGTTCGCAACCATTATTTTCGCAGGGTCATAGGCACGGCATGTGAACGGGCTTCCTTGTACATCTACACCAGCATATTTTATGTCGATTTCATGGTCACCTTAAGCATTCAGCATCGTTACTGTTATTCCTCAACAGTATTTTTACTGTTATGATCTGAGTGCTTGTAGCGTAGAACCTCGCCATTCACTTTAATTGGACAATCGAATGAATGACTGCTGAAGCAGTTAAGCAAATGGAACAGCATGAATGAGATACAAGATCTGATTGAAATTAAACGCTCGTGAAAGTTGAACTGAAGTGAAATACGATTGAAAAAATTCAAAATAAACTGACCAACGAGCATCGGTGTGAATTCAATGCGTTTAACACCAGGCTCGTGATCCATTATCTCGCTAACGACTGAGTTCTTCATAGGGTCTGCAACAGACCAGAAACAATTTACTAACTCAACGAGTAATTCAAAAATGATAACAATCAGTCATGATCGAATAACTACAATCAGCTGACTACAATCATATCACATACCAGCAACATAGACATCAAGAGGCTGATCACCAGCCACTGAAACGAATATCTGCGCACATTTGCCAACTCGGCTCAACGACGGAATTTTAGTGACACATGTCGTTCTCTCTTCTTGTTGTTTCTTCTTTTTCGAATCCTTGGTCTTAAGTTCAATTTTTCGTTAATTCGAATGGTCATTTTCTTCCACTGAATGCATAAACTTTTGATACGATTGCTCGATCTTTCATTTTGTATATGTAAATACCAACATTATTATTATCATTATTATTATAACTCTCATTATCAATCATTATTAACTATCATTTGGAATAACGATACCGCACCTTAGTTCTTTTCAGATTTTCAACCATTTGTTTCTCTTCTTTCTCTTTTCTCGCCTTTTCCTTCTCCTCTCGTTTCTTCTCCTCCTTGTCTTTCTTTGCATCTTTTTTCTTGCCTTCTAATGAACTGTAATCGAATAAGTTATTTTAAAAGATCAAAGGATATGATAAGTGCGAGAGTAAGTCTCAACTGAACTGATACATTTTAAGATATGAACTAGATTAATATTTGGAATCTCACAAAGGAAACATCACAAAAAGTGAATCTATCTATAATTGCAGAAGAAAAAGCCAAAAAGCATTTGAACAAGGATTCAGTGAACGAACGTACATTACTTCAGCTGGTGATTGTGCCTCTACAATATTCACCTCAAAAGGACTGTCTGAAATGAAGTGAATGTTTTGATATGAAACAACTGAAGTTGTTAACATTTTATCTCAGCGAATATGAGATGCAGAGAGATTTTAAAGACTTCAAATGAATGTCTTCGAAAGGACGATAATGCAGTAATGAGAATCTTTTCAGAGAAAATTAGAAGCGGAATCTTAGAAAGTACTTTTCAAGACTTCTTTGTTGAACGTGATATTAACGGTATGCATTCCGGTAGATGTTGGATTGAATGTGACCAAGAATTTGGCAGTGCCGGATTCGAGTTGTGATACGTGCGATGGTATTATGACATCGTTGTTATCTTTTATTGCCATCTCTAAATTACCGAATCCCGCACGACCAGCATCCACTGAAAGACATTATCCGTTCAAATCGTTCACACATCATTCATAAACGAACATTGAAGTAACGACCAACCAGTGAACTCAACAGTATCATTGATTGTGCTCTCTGGCACAATTTCACCGACAACTATTTCGGATGCGTCGTAAACACGAATCGGGAATGGTGACAATGGATGCACGATATCGTTCACGTACGCCATAACCTTAAAATTAATTCACACCCTTTTAGTATAACTATTGGAACAATTCAAACTTTAACTCATCCAGGTGTATTGCTCACTTTCATCATTGATCAAAAAACAACTTGCAATATCATATCTGTTAGCGACGACGCCGTAGCATAAATCTTATATTATTGAAAATAATCATTAATAATCCTTCCTAGACGCCAAATTTTCATCATCAGATTAGAATAAAATCCGTAATTGTTAGAGAGCAAATTGTACAACACGATGACGGAAATGTAAACGAATAAATTGATGGTTATGGTAACGATAATGACAACGATAAAGATAATATCACTGCTTCACCTTATGAGTGCCAACTTCCGTTGGTCTGAATGTTATTTCATAGTTATGTCGTGATTTTTTGACTTTGGCTTCAATTTCGTTCCCATCGCCAGCACTGCTTGAGGGTGCTGAAATGGATCAATGGTTTGGGGTGGTAATAGACTGATAAATATCGTCCGCATCATCACTTGGATTCAGTTTTTCCGAGATAATCACAACTTTTTAATCCGAGAGGAGGATCCCAAACAAAAGTCGATGATCAAGTGCGACACTCTCGACTATGGCTCATAATAAAAATGGGGGACACTGAAACGCTCAGAAAGATCGGACCAAGACTCGTCAGATGGGGCCAAACATCCGGTTCGAGGGATTTCTGATTCATTTTCACATCTGCAAATATACCCTCAATTTGGATCCACAACTGTGCTTCAATTAGCACCGCAGTGTTCATTAACCTATCTTTGGACCCCATTTCTCTGTTGACAGGCTTGGAATAATTTGTTTCTTAGCTTTGTGGAATTCAAAACCGTTACAAATCCATTTCTTGAATGCAAAAGTTTATCGCGGTGAATATAAATTGCCTTCACGCGAATTCTTCTACGTTGAATTGTTAGCGCAGTACACCTGACTCTATTTTTGAGCGAGTCCGATTAAATTTCCGTACACAATGGCCAAAATTTTTTTCGAAACATCCACAATCCACGGCAATGGAACATTTAATGCATTCATGAAAGGTAAAAGATATGGGAATGACATTTGGAGAAGAGATAATGAGTAGTTCATGTGATGCAAGGCTTGACAATGAACATATAGGTGCCATAAATACATTTGCTCAATAACTGTTGATACTCATTGATTCACACTGATACGTGTAGTAAGTTTATGATTCATACGGATTCAGCAGTAATAGGGATGTGTTTTATATCGCGCTGTATGCATAAACGTACATCTAAGCCTACACATAGGCCTGAACGTAAGCATGGGCCCATGTATGAACATGAATTGCAGCTAGACTGATGCGCCCGTTCGAGCTTTACAATTCACCAAAAAGACGATAGAAATTCGTCCGAACTGACCGGCGTGGAGGTTCTCGCAGGGAGGAATTCATCCAAATGGGGGAGGAACCCGACCAAAAGGCCAGGAACCAAAACTGTAGGGTTGCTTTTTTTTGTTTAAATTGCGTTTTTTACTTGAATCATCGTGAAAGGGGTTAGCAAACTACAAAGAGGAATCGCTCGAGAGGCTGGAAAATTTTCACTGCTTGAACGAAATCGCTCTGTAAATCAGCAGCGATGGGTGTGTTTGAAGAATTGCAATGGATAACTTAGACAATATCAAGATTGAAATAACATGCTGTCAATAACAACAACGGAAGAATGGATATATCTGTGGAGGTGTGAATTTGAAGCTTTATCGCTGACTGGTAAATATGATAGATAAATTGCTTGAACGACATTATTGTGTATTGGTTATTGATACTTTCAATTAGATGATGAATTAAATGGAAACTAACGCGTCACAACAATGCGAAGTTGATCATCTTTGGAGAGTTTCAATGATTCCAGTTTCAGTTCAACATCTTTACCTCGTTTAACCACTTCATGTTTCGATGTGAATTTTGATTTACCGAAATCGAAACCTTTTTGTTCCTTTGATTCCTGCACATAAGAATGACTGGAGATGAATGCTTTGAAATGATTGCGCTTATGCAACCATTGGAATGTTTAAGTATTAGCAATTCGAATGTGTATCAATAGGTTGACAATGATAGTAGTTGTGAACAGATCGAAGAGGCAGATGAGGTGTAACAAATCGCATATATTGAAGAAGATATCATACCAAGTTCAAACCGGTTTCTTTGTAGCGATCATGATGAATATGTGACCATCTTTTCGATATCACATTACATTATAATATACTACAGTATAAATATTTAATCCTGATTAAGGTTTTGATAATATATTAATCGTATTCATTATTGAGACTCAGCGAGAATGATAAATATAATAATACCAATGAACAAACCTTGTTGAATTTCAAGTTCAATTTTGGCGTTGTTTTCGGAGTCGTGGATGGTGTGGTTGGTTGAGATAGCGATAGCTGCTCGGGTCTTTCAATACTTTTTACGGTATCCTCCATGGTTTCCTTCAATATCATTGAAATTCAAGTGGTAAATTCTGAACATTGATAGTAGTGATTAGTCGTATTGATTATCAATCAAAAAAATGAACACGAGCGATTATAAAAGAAAAATAATAAATCAACAAACAAACAGCAAGATCTTCTTGACGTCGAAGTGCTTGCGCGTTTAGTTTGGTTGAACTGTGCGGGTTGAACTCTTCAATAACATCCGACGATATATGCTCTTCTGGTTCATCCACTCCAATTGATGATGACCTTTAATGTTTACTCTTATTTTTCATTAATATCATCACGTTATCTAACATATTACTGACATATTAATTCCGTTAAGATGAGATTTGGTACGAAAACACGAACTTATTAAACGACAATATAGTATAGATATTACGAAGAATAACGAAATGTTGCAAACCGTTATTAGGGCGATGTTCGAATGTAATAATGTATTGTAAGAAAATGAATGGAATGTTCTCTTAATAGGCAAATAATAATGAGAACATTAGGTTTTGATCTAGAAGAAAACTGGGTTAAGAGTCGATGAAACCGAAGGAGATTTAGGAACTGAGAGAATGTGATAATGAAAAGGAGAATGTGTAGTGAAGAGATAGAAGAAATAAAGGAAGAGAAAAATAACGGGTTACTGATGACTAATGAGGGACAGTGATGAAAAGATTGGTATTCCTAGGCAGAGGATAATTGCCTTGTGGATCTATTAAATTTGAGAAAGAGATTTTTAATAAAAACAATCAGGAAGATGATCATTGAAACAAAAAATTGTGAAATAATTACTGAAAAATTTTGCTTGTTATCTATTCAAAAGGATACCGGTTATCTGCTCCTATTAATGCAAGCAACAATATAACCAGTATTCTATTTGCATTCTCCAATCGTCTATATGTTTTCGCATTAAAGATTACTCCATTGTGAAATGAACAAAATAAATTCGAAAGAATGTGGTATGTAAATAAAGATGAAGTGAGGCGCATGCAAAACGAATGTAAAAAATAAACAAATAAATGAGTGTTGTAATCAAATGTGTGAATGAATAGAGAACGCATTGAGCAAACGAACGAACAAATCATGCGGAAACGAATAAGAAAAAATAAGAATAATCCGAACTTAGAAGACACCAAAGCACGATCGGTTTTTGACAAGGATGTACTAAGTTGAGGTGATAATTCATGCTCATCCTTGACGTACATATACTCATAATCAACGTCCTCTTCCTTGACGTGCATATACACATAGTCAACGGCTTTCTTGAGTATGTCTGGTAATTCAGTTTGCTCTAGATCATTCGACCTGCATTCATTACCATTTTAATATATCATTCCATACTCTTGAAACAGAAATAACCTTCTAATTGCTATTCAAATGCGCATATACGAGTGCATATATCTACTTTCATTTAAGTCGGTAAATAACTTATGTGCTCCATCTTTCAAGTGGCATTTAATAAGAGGTTTGACTCGAAAAAGTGAGTTGTTTCAGGGTGCATGTCGGCGTATGCATACACATATGCGTGTTCTCAAAAATGAATTAAAATCGAAATTAAATCAACGAACGAATTCTAAAACAAATTAGAAAATAAAATTGAACAAAAGGAAACATAAATATGTCAAAGTGCAATGATTGATGAATTCATGCCAGTGAATAAATGAAAGAGGAACCTTTTAAGAACTTGAACATCAATGTCACCAATAATGCGACTCTGTGATGATATATGCTTATCGCGTTGTTGTTTTGAATCTTGAATTAATTGATTTTTATTAGCATCGAATTCAGATCGTGTTCTTAGAGCGGACTGTTGACTCTCGTCATATCCTTCGCTTTTTGCTGCACGCATCAACTGATCTCGTTTACGTCTTTCCGTATCTATCGGTTTCTCATATTCCCGTTTCTTCGCACTACCATATATATCACTTTCAACCAATTTTGATCGTTCCCCAACTTCTCCTTTGGCGTCTCTTTCTTTATCAGATGACAACCATCCATATTGAGATGCCGAGGATACTCCATACCGTTCATTCGTCTTATATGCATCCTTTGTATTATCTTCCGCTATCACCTTATCCACTGCTACACCTGATACATACCGATAATTCTTGTCATTGACTTTAGTACTGATCCAATTTTTGGGTTCAGATGGTAGATCTTGCAGTCGTTTCAGTACAGTCACTGGGGAATCATTCAACGGCGGTGGCAAAGTGGCTGGATATGGGGGTGGTTGTCCTCGTGACTGATAGTGAGGTTGGGAATGAAGTGAAGGAGGTGACGGGAATCGATCTTGATCCTGGTCATCGAAATACTCTTCCTCATGACGGTAACCTGCTCCGGATTTGACACCAAACGAATAATCCTTTTTCGGAAGTGAATCTTTCTCTTTATCCTTCGACAGCATTTGACTCGGATCAAAAATGCTCGATGTGTACGATGTATGTGATGGTCTGTTATCACTGTTAATCATATCACGCGATGACGCACTGGTTGATTTGAACTGTTCGTAGGTTGTTTGAATCATGCCAATGTCACCACCACCACCACCACCATCTCGCGACGACAATTCATCATCACCAAAATATCTCAACGACTTCACTCTATCAGTGTCCTTCTCATCCTTTTTCGATACCGCATTCGGTAGTTCATGTCTACTTCTAGTTGCTAACGCACTCGTTGATAATGGCTCATCGATGCCATAACTTCGACTTTCCGTTATGTAGTCGCTAGTGCCTTTAGCGTTCGTCTTGCCCTCATGAACATAGTCTTGTTTGGATGTTGACGAAACGAAATCAACTGATGAGTCTAGCGTGACACGTGGTGATGGTTTTGGTGTTGTTGAATCACCGCCAGCTTGCTTAGAATCAGTCAATTTACTGGGTGTTGTTGAAGAATCTTTCGTGTATTCATAGGAACGTATCGGTGACACTGAACTATAACGAGTCTCTGCTGTGTATGTCGATGTTACTTTGCCTCGACCATCGTCTACAATTTAATTTTTTTAAAAAATTTTCAAACATATACAACTTTGATTCAATACATTCCGATTCCAACCTAATAGTTTAACAGATAACTGTCTCTGCTCAAAATTTAATGCAAAAATTTCTGATGCAACTAAAATTACAGCGGCATGCAACAAACTCAGCCTGATCCGCATCATTTTATTAAGTGTAAAAATTTAAAGGGAATCAAAAAATGATCTTCTCAGATGATAGAGTCATGCACAGTGCAATCAAATGATTAGCTTCTTTAACAAAAGTGTTACCTTAAGAATGGAATATCTGAAGGAATCGAATAAATCTAACACATTTGATTGAGGAAGCTCTGTTATGCTCAATCAACTTTTACTTACTTGATATCATTACACGATTTAGAGTCGAAAAATTTATATTTATTTACAAAGATCAAAGATTTAAATTTAATGATTTATAAAGATATAAGATTTTTTTTCATTTATATGATCCAATATAAATAGATTAACTCGTCTTTGTGGGATGTGCCAATTGCAATGCGGTCATTTGCATTGATTGTTGTGATTAGTAAAAAAGGAGCTTGTGTGTTAGGTTTAAGTATGAGTGCTGTTTGGAAGAATGAAGGTTTGAAGTGTTTAACGTGCTTTGAAAGTAGTGAGAGATTGTTATGATGTGCCAGTTATTGAAAAGACTCGACGAATAATCCAGTACCTGGCATGAGCATCGGTTTGTTCATAACGTTTCTTTAATTCAGCTTTGCAATTGTTGAGGCTTTATTCGCTCAATTTGCTAAGCATTGTCGAAAGTTTGAAGTTGCTCATTGTATTGCTTTTTCTCTTGTATAAAACGCATTTTAACAGAATATTTATTACGCAATAAAATACGACAATAATGAAAATAATTGCTCGCTATTGCATTAGATTAGATAACTACTACCTTTGAAATAAGAACTGAATAAAACATTTATGAGGTTATCGAAAAAGTTTTCAAGACAAGCATTGTCGTATGGCAACGTAAAGCAAATCAATCAACTGGAAATAAATAATAAAGCTATAATGAGAGGTTGTGGATCAGTTGAGTTAAATTTACTCAACACTGTTATTATATCATAATATACTACATCACATTACATTCCAAAATCATTACTTATTTAAAAAACAGACTCGTAACCACGGAAGGATGATGGACAAATTCAGGTTAATCTTATTTCATGGATCTGAGATGTTAACGAATAAATGCGAATGCAGCAAGCGCAGTTAGCAATCCTCCCTCTCAGACTAACACCGACTCCCTAGAAATCTTCATCTATGGTTACGAATCTGTCCCATTATTATTGAATTCGCTCAGTCGCATCCACGGAGTCGAATTCAAGCATGAAATTATCTTTAAAGCCTAAAAACGCTAAGGGAGAATCCAGATTTTTATTTCGAATGTTCGCTCATTTTTTCGCAGTAATATCACAATATTCTTTCAGTTGAGCTTCGTAAAAAGAATAGTTGCGTTCAAAGAAGACAATATCACAGAACATAACAACAGTGAGTGAACAAACACGGAAATAAGACAATATAGGAAATGAAGTGCATAAAGGTATAAGTGTTGTGCGAATGTGATGATTACTTGACAGTGATAGTTATATTTCTGGTGTTAATGCAAAAGGACAACAAATCTGGTTATAATTGTTATTATAAGAAGATTATATATGCAAATGACCGCAGTGCTTGTGATCATGCTGATTGAATGATTACTTTAGGATATTTCATAGTCTATATCTTAAAAATCAAAGAGAATCCAAAAACTTCACGGTATCCCACACTATTCGGCCAATTTGGCGGTATGAAAACAAATTCGAAAAGATTACAAAAGTGAAAAACATTAAAATAGGATTGGATGATAAGTAACAACAGTATAAATTAGTTATATTTATAAAGAATCGGTTTATAGTGAAACAGACCAGTGTAGGTTCGACTCGTCGTTGTGTGAGGAGCACCGTTACCGTACTGCGCTACAGTGTAGCCTAACGCATGACGGTCCTTATCGCTGTATATTGACAATTCATCACTGTCGTTATTCGATTCCACTTCATACCTCTTCGTTCCATTAAGCGCTTTCGTTGGCCGTTCCAAAGAACTTGTCATCCTTAAATTGCTCCATTCTCAGTCTCTGACTGATAACGCCTTTGCAAAATACCATAAATAATACTCACCGAGAAACAATATTCATTACGAAAATTAGTTAAATATACAATACAGCATTTGGACATACAGCAGTTTCAATTAAACTCAATGAATGAGTTCATTCAAATATTCAGAGCAATAAATAATACTAAAAAATTTGACCGTTCTCTGTCAGCATTTGCAACTGGTGAGTGTGACGACGCTAAATGTGTTAGCGAAGAAGCCCACGGTCGCGCTGTTGCTGTGGACTGCTGTACGCTTGTAGAGTCCCATCTTGAGCTGAAGAATTATTTCGAATTTACAATTTGGTTTGCTTTGCTTTTTAACGAATAATTGCACTGTTCAATTGAAAACAATCTTTCGGTGATATTTGCACACAATGTGAAAACACTCAATGAAGTAATTTGAAGGAGTAATGAGACCAAAGTGGAGCCAAAATTTCATGCGATTTCCTTGCACTTTGCAATTTTTCTTAACTTGAAAGACTTTTTTTGCGATCCGATGACGCATTTGATCAACATCGAAAGTGTATTGTTTCAATAATACCACCTAATACTTTCCTTCATGCAAGAATATGATGACTGCTAGAATCATCAGTATTATTACTATGACGACTGCTGGTATCAGCCGCATTCATAATGAATACTCGCATTATCATAGTCTTATGTCTTTAGATCCATGCAGCCGTTTCGAAGAAAACAAAATTGAGGGCTCAATAAGTGAAAACAAACCTGGAAATAGGTTTGGTTTTAGTGTCTAGTTTTGTTGATTGTTCAACTTTACGCAACAAATTTGGTGATCTTGGATACTGAATTTGATCGGAAGATGGTTGTTTTAAATGACGTATGAAGGATGGTGAGGTGGCTGATGGTTGTTGTTTTGTTATGGTCGTTGTTGCGGTGGTTGTTTGCTTTTCAGATGCTTGCAATCCTGATTTATATCCTAAACATGTGTTCTCGTTATCGTTTCACAAATTCCAGATTCGGAATGAGTCTATTTGATATACGCACATTCATCAGAATGAAACTACCCCCATTGATTCCACAATACAGCCGGACAAAAATTAGCGACATAAAATATGCGAAGATGATCGAGTGGGAAGAATCGGTAAAGTTTTTGTGGAGTGAATAGAAAGTTTGTTTTGATTTGATCAGGCGAATGAATCAATAATGATTGGTGAACTTTAATTTCTGCTAATTTTTCGATTCATCTAAAAATTCATTTCACAATGCATTTACATTTTAAATCAATCACACTTATCGCATAATTATTAAAACCTTTCCATTTGATAACTGGTTTAATTCAAATGCTCACAATTATTTGATTATTTTCGTCTATCACTTCGTTTGGAAAAGAAGTTTCGCTTCGAAAAACTTAAACCCGAACCATAATCAAAAATAGAAAACGACAAAAACGAGACAACATAAATGCGCATAGAATGTAATGTAGTCAACTTCTGAAATATGCACAACATAACCTCCCAGTTAAATCAATTTATATGAAACATTTCATTCTTCAAAGTCAAGACGATGCATGCCTTTGATGGTTATTCAATCAGTGAGGTGGAAAATAGCAAAGAAATAAACTCACTTCGGGGAAGACGAATATTCCGAGCAACTGGAAAATTAAAAAATGAAACGTAAAGAATGAGAACAGAAAAAATGCGATGAAAAATATAGATGAGGGGAAAGAAAAAGGTGGACAATGAAAAGTATTTGAAGAAGGATACTTGAAAAGTGCAAAGGATGAAAAGGTGGAAGCAATTTGCAAGAAATAACTAGATGAAAGATGACAAAGTTTGAATGGGAATTGATGCAAAATTACAATATGACTTTACTTTTGATGATTAGCTCTAATCAAATACGGCATTAACCGTTATGTATGATTTGTTATATTTTAGATGAGCACACTTGTATCAATATTAGACATAAGCCACCATTCATGAATATCGCATTCATAAAGAGCACAGCCACTGATCATTCAATTTGTTTGCATGACTGAATGCCAGCCACTCAATGATCACCATTGAGCACATACCTGACTCATCTATATAACTACTCTTCAGTTTTCAAATCTGAGCATATTCTTTAGTCATTCCACAAAAAAATTGTAAACTGCCTCAATTTCCTTTGATGTGCATCTTCACATAGAACAGATGCAATAATTTTGCTTCACAGTCAATTTTAGGAATGTTCTACGAGTGCATCAAATCTCATATCTGAATTTCAATCTAGTCTCCAAAAAGGAAACGGAGTTTTTGAATGAAAATAATAAATTTACCCTCTGCAACCTTATCTTCTTCTAAAGATCAGTTCTACCCAGCAAAGCAAACAAAAAAATTCCTCTCAACAAAAAAATCATAAATTTGAAGGTGTGATTTTCAAAATGTTCCAAACAGTCCCGAACGTGACAGGTACATGTTATACGATAGATTGAAGTATGCGAACAACTTGATGATATTTATACAGTTACTCGAAAACAACCTATTTATTTTTGTAGAACTCTTTTGTATTTATGTGGAATGATACGAGTAAAATAGCTTGTTATTTGCATCATAAAATGAAATCTGTACGACTTCAATACTACATCACTAATATCAATTCATTATTCTAAACATCATCAAATGATAACCGGTTCTATTCAGAGCTCTGTTATTCTTTCACATCTCTACTACGTTCCATACCACCGCCCTATCTGCTTTTCATCATCAATACGAATGAAAAATGTTTGTTGACTCTTATCCACATTTCACTCAATTCAGTTTAATTTTGCGATTAAAGATATCTTGCTTTCTTATCACATATATAATGATATAATTATACGAAATGACAGCATCATAAATTACTGCAATTCATTCCGATGAAAAATTCATACGATAAACTAACCATCTTAAATATTCAACATCCAACTAAAGCTGAAATGTCCACAACTGATTTTGCAAAATACTTCAGAAATTTTCAAACAACATCGTGAATACCCGTGGTGTTTCGATAGCAGTAAGTTCACTTATAGGTAAACGAATGAGTAAATATTGAATGAACGAACAACAAAAAAATACAATATTGACAGTTGGAAAGGAAAAGAAATGAATAAAAACATTCCAAATAGACCAACGAATGCTAGGAGTCAACCGAAATAACTAGTCATTAAATCAAATAATGAAGTTTATTGCTGCAACGAAATATTCAACCAGCAGTTTTGGCAATCAGAGATAATGTTCACTGCTGATTAAAATTGAAACCAAGGAATTAGAGTATTATGAAACTATCATTCAAAAGCTCATTTTATCAAATTGTTGCAAAAATCATTGGCCAACCGATATTTTACAATTCCAAGAAGCATATTCAACAACCTATTCAAGGCTATATTGAGAATGTAAATATATCTATCTAACTTTGATTTCATTCAGAATGACATTCTTTGATATTTGCTAATAATGCATCGATGTATTTCATAGATTATTATCATCTGAAGTCGAAAAAAAAGTTTTTTTTGCATTTGCAGAACATAAATGCCATCAATTAACTACAACACTGTCATATGATGATGCTAAAAAACAAAAAGTGCATTACTAAAAACGAGAATAACAATTGACATAAACCCAATTCGCAGTTACAAAATTAAAAAACCTCACTAATCATCTTATTGCAACACTAGTTTTTGAACTTTTTTCTACATTCGAATTCAAATAACATGTCACTAATAGTGATATTGGTTTCTTTTCAGCATTTTGAGCTTTTCAATTGAAATGCTCAACTGATGACAAACTCTACAAAAAAAGTTGCGAGGAAAGCTAAATTCGAAGTATTACATAAATGAATCTTGCGATTAATTCCAGTGTGAACTGATGGACAATGAGTTGTTTTGTGATAAAGGAATGAGATGAATACGAGCAGACCATTCGTTAAAGTGACCAAATCGCTCGTGTTCAGATGCAACAACATTTGTTCATGCAGTAATGAAGGGTACAAGTAGGAATAATAATTGCAAATAGATACCAATAAAAATATCGCCAAAATTACCTGTTGGTGTAACTGTAGCGCTTTGTTGAGAAACAATTGGTGTTGAAACACTCTGACCAACCTGCTTCGGTAGTATGTCTACTCGAATTGGACAACCTTAATTGATCATCTCATAATTACATCGAATCAATGATCACTAATAATAGTTGTATATTGTGCTCAATCAAAACATGCAAGCATTCTCTGCGGACACTTTGATTTTGCATTCAACTCAAATTGCGATCACAGATTCCTTCGCCTTCCTACAACATCCTCTATATATTTACAGTGGATGGCAATGTGATCGAGCATTACCAGCAAGTATATATGTATATAGTTAACGATATGGAATTAGCAAATGAAAATTATTGTAGTGGTAACAATAAAGTTTTTTTTTCTGATCAGAAACGAAACAAACAGTTCTGAGAGAAGAGATAAATATCATTAAAGAAACAACAACGATACTAGAAAACGAAGTGAAATTTTGAGGAGTACACAAAGAAGGTGGAAACAGAATAGGACTGATAATTTTGGGTGTTTTGAATATAAACAAAATTGAAAGTTCAAATGATAACGTATATTACGAAATCACAGAGTATTATACCAAAAATAACGATCAATTCCCGGTCTAGCAACAAAAATGAGAGAGAATGAAATTACGGCGAAAGAATAAGTAAAAACCTTGAACTTGTTCTCCGTTGAACGTGACATCGATGACATATTTACCCGGATACTGTGGTATAAAAGTAACCAAACAACGTCCAGCACCTTGCATCTGCACATTGTTTGGTACTTTGCCTTGATTAACACTAATTTCGAGTTGGCCTTTACCAGCATCAACTGCATCAACTGCAGGAACAACATATAACTGTGAGATATAGCGGTGTTTTTCTTTTGATTTATTCATTCTTTTAATTATTAATTAGTCAGTAGTTACTATTGCTCTGACGACGCTTCAGTTGAACGACTTTCTTCGAATAGATAGATCAATAGCAACGGAATAGCAGTTTGTTTACGTTTCGAGAATATCAACGGTATGAATTTACAATCGAATAATGAAATCTGCAGATCAAGTTAGATCAGATCAAAATCGAATTCAATTTTGATTATCATTAATTAGCATGCATAAGCACTAAAATTGAAACACGAGCGAATATCGCTGAATAATAGAATTCTTTCGAAAAAGTAACGGCAGTGAAAAGGATGAATTCGGTGATGCACACACTCACACATACACACAAATATTTGAACGACTCACTCGCAATACTGTTATTTTCAATGTATTATAAAACAGAAATGAATAAGGTAGACACAGACAACAACAATAGACAGCAAAAATACAAATCAAATATATAATGCCGATACTAATTCCAATAATTATATACACACCTCTGAAGTAAGCAATACAGCTGAATGGTTATTAATATTAAAATTACTGGTTATGGTATAATTGGCAGATATAGATTTGTATTTGGTTGACGACTGCAATGATGGGTCGCGTTGTTGATACAATATATCTTTGATACTATTGAATTGGGCTAGCAGAGTGAAGCGTGTTTGAATTGATACTGAATAACGGTTGGATTGCGATCATTTTCAGCACTGAATTATGACTGGTCTCTGCATAAGCTGCTCAACGTAACACTATACTCATACCTGTCTCATCTCTCAGATGAAACCATCAATTTTGGATAGTACCACATTAATACGGTCCTAATGCTTAACAGACTACATATGATAATAAAATATGCGATTGTTTTATCGATTTGATTCAGGAATGTTGACTTCGAATTTGATTCAATTCGAAATTTGAATGATAACCGATCAACACACAACACAACACACAATCGTAGTTTCTCACTTAATATTCAGTGTGATTTTAATGCGATTAAAGCAATCAATTAGCTTCATACTCAAACGCATGTGCTGTACATACACATCTGCCCAAATACACCTACTGTGCAAAATATTGTATTGTTTAGTTAATTCAGTAGCTATTTCAGTTCGTATTTTATTTATACATATATTTTGTGAGTATTTCATTGGAATCGGAACCAGTTTGCATCGATATTGGACTGACAAAAACAGAAGTACTATAGCTATGATAATAGTAATACTACATCTATGAATAATACTGTGACCGAAAAAACTATGCAACGATGAGATGGTTATTTTCTGATGCAGTTTTACAGGTGGGATCCAGAAATATGCCACTATGTAAGTTTTTGAAAATAAGTGTCAGAGTCCGGAAAGCAGCAAAAAACCATGAAATTCACTGTGCGAAGAAATTGATTTTCCGCTCTCATGCAAACTGATTTCATGCAATGTGATATGAGGAATCCGAGAACGAGTTTCATTTCGTCCATCTGCCATCGCTCCGTTACTACTCTAGGAAAAGTTTTTCGAGGCTCGCAATTATACACATTCAACAAATTCTCCAAGCTCCGTTATAATGAAAGCTCATCTTTTTCAAGCATTTAAATTCACGATTTTTGTCATTTTCCGGACTTTGGCGTTGTTGGATCGAAACTTTACACAGGAGTGCAAAACAGTTTACTTTCGGATTCTAAGTACAAATAGGTCAGAGGAAGCGACCTTCACGGTTTTGTTCAATTTTTTTCTGTTCGAAAGCGTAACTACCAAAAATCAGTGCGATTGAATCAATATTATTAAAACTAATGATCACTTTTTAATCAGTTCATGGAGACAGTCACGTTTCAATCATGAAGACAGTCTGTTAACTTATCGGCATGAAAATTCAAAGATATGTTAAAATTATTGCTTATTCGATTGATCTGAATTAGTGATGGTAACGAACCGAACATCAGTCGGTAAAATCCGATTAATTTCGGTCGGAATACGAATTTCGGAATCTCAAAATATGAATTCGGTCGGATCTCGACCGAACCGAAATCTCATTCGGATGCATCACTATTCTCAATTAATTTCTATTACTCCACCATCCTAAGTCACATGAGCATTCACACTTCCAATATTCCTTAACTCCCTATCCACAATAAAATCAATCCTAGTACCCACCATAATGATAATAATGGTAACAACAGCAGTAAACAAAATGATAACAAAAGTGATCACAAAGATAACTACCCAAATGAGTGAACACAAGTTAAGACTCTTCTAAATATGTATTCAAACAATATTACTCATTTTTCAGTAGATTCGCACTTTTGTTTCGTTTCCTAAAGACAGTACAACACCTTGATCATCTTCCTATCTTCATTACCCTACGCTTTGCATACCTACACTCTCCTGTCCATCTTTCCATGCCTTTCAAAGTGCTATTTCGTACAGTACCTTTGCTAATTCATTCATAAAAACAATAATAGAACAAATTCATCATATTTTGATAGGTATGCAATTCAAAAAATTTCGCTGAGCAATAGTATACGTATCATCGTTTGAAATGAATTTCAGCAATCCGAATCGATAAAAAGTGGTTTGAATGAATTCGAGAACTTAACAATAAAATGCACTATTCGCATGAATGAAAATAAATGAATGAGCTGTGCAATGATTATGAATGGAAAAGCCAAAATATACTTAAAGTAAACGTGAAAAATAGGAAATGAATACGAACCAACAAATTGCACGGGTTGTCCAGGAGCACCGCCTCCCAACGGTTCGATTTTAACCTTTTCACTTGAATATCCAGCCACGTACAACGGAAATGGATCGATCTTTTTACCACATATTGACATCTCTAATCGATGCTCACCAACCTTCAATTTTAGATATTACTAGTACCTGTGATGGGCAATAGCGCACTGTTCGCTGATCCTCTACTAGACCGGTTACTCTTTTCGAATAGCGGATATTTTAGCGATATCCTCCGCTAGAGTAATTGTTTTTAGCCAAATAAAGCAGCCAAAACATGCACTACTTTTTTGGTTACTGTTTTAGCGAGCTACAGTTTTTGAGTCTTCCGCTGACTCGTTACTTTTCGTTTGCGAAGAGATGTTTATTTTTCCCAACATCCAGATATTTAAAATATATTTATCTGCGGTCTAGCACTAAACGTGCTCAATTCAGAATTATTTTACTCACTGAGAGTCACTAGCATTCCATTTGAGCTCACTCAGTGCAAGCTATGTGGCTTTGAATAATTTATTTGACAGTGCAATGATGTTTTTTATATGTCTCATTCATTGTAAAATAGTTTTCAGTTTGGCTGCAGTTATTACTTCCAAAACCTCAGAAATTGAGTAGGTTGTTGAGATAGGATGGTGCTTTTGCAGATTCATTTTAGAATCTTTTCCATGCATAGGTGTGATGTTTGTTGACTTTCACTGCAAGCGGACTGAGCTGGCCGATACAATAAGATCCAAACGATCCACATCCCAATAATTTCAGATGGAAAGCTCAATATAGTGATGTTTTTAAAAGTGAATGAGAAAGTGTAATGTGTGCCATTGCCAGTTGATTGCTCTTCATTTTTGAATTTTTTTGTCATCGCTTATTGTTAGTTATTTTCTCATTGTTGAATTTCGTTCTTATTGCTCGCTTGTGATCACTGCTGCAATGGTTTTATGTTGCTGATGATCATATGAAAATTTATAATTGTTCAATGTTGCAAGGAGTTTTTTCTTTCAAATAAATAGTAATGTGAAGGAAGATTCGAAAGCAGCGATTAGCGGACTAATTTAGCGAAACTACATTTTTTAGTAGCGGCACGCCACTACCTAATAATATTATGTAATTATCAACGTTAACGCCTGCCTGAATATTCGGCACTGACAAAGTTCTGCAACACCGAATAGCACAACACGGTCTGAGGAACAAATAAAATACTCTAAAAGTAAGCTTTCTCAAGGTATTGGCAAGACTGCTGGACTGTGCAATAAAAATTATGCAATAGTAGCGTTGATCACTTATCGCATCCAGCTGACAATCAGTATGACTCGCAAGCAAAAAGGTTTACCACCCTGATCTGTTCACAGATAATATTCCCCTAATTGTTATGATTCAATACTGTTGACTGTATCATTGTAGCACTTAGCACGTTCAGCATGAGTTTTACCACAGAAAGAGAACTGAGATGAGTTGAAACTAGCAGTCAAACAGTTGAGTATAATGAATAAACTTGTGGTAGAATAAATGTGATTAAGAGAGTCATATGAATAATACCTGTCGGATTTGATATTCGCAAAAAAGTTTATCGGCAGATCGATATATTTTTATCGGTATTTCTTCTCCACCTGGTTCTGAAACTGAATTAATTGATGTGTCATCCACCTGACATGACACATTCAACTAAAGCAAACTATTCATATGAATCCGAATAGTATTTAAGTAAAAACAGAGTGTTAAGTAGAAACTGGGTGAAAGATCATTATGAGCAGACGTGGGCATCAAATATGTTTTTATTGCCAACGATGAGCTGGATGAATACACCGAATTGATGATTCAGTTTTTGTAAAAAAAATAATTGACAATGTTGAGAATGATGAAACACACCGAATAATTGTGCCTGAATATCGCTTGATTGCAGGCCATCGCCACTGATTTCGAAGGAAGTGACTTTCCCCACCGATGCCCTTTGCAATCCAGGTCCACATAATTCAGAATAATATGACTCACGTCGAGTGGGACTAAATCGGTTTAGCTTTTCACTTTATTCATCATAACTTCACTTCAACAAATTCATTTCAGTGAAATCAGAATTTAAAAAATTCAAATTTGAACACTTCTAATTGTTGAAGTTTGCATTATCTAATTCGTAAACACAGCGATCCATCACTTTTAACAATAACGCATCAAACATCTTAAAACACTAACAGCAAATCACTTCGAATATTTTGAATCAATAGAATATTCTTTTCATTCTCTAATCTTCCTAACGCTTTGCAGTTTTTCTTTTTGCATATCAAATAAATCAGCTTTTGCTGATCACTCTGAATTCCAAAGAATTGTTGTGACATGCACAATAGATAAGATGATGTATAAAACCTTTTTGAATGATAAGAGATGTTATCAATACTGTGCTGTATATTCACATCAGAGGAAGATTTGCTGTAATTGTCGATCTGTTGCAAACCAGATTTGCTATAAGACAGTAAAAGAGAGTTGTCTTTGATGGGTATTTTCCATGGTGATAAGCGCACGAAGTCGCCGTTGAATTTCATCTCGACCACGTGCATTATCGACTGCTCAGGCTTGAACGATGCCAAATAGCGTCGTCCACCGAGCTCTTGAACGTTGCACGCACAACGACCACCGTTTATCATTATCTCCAAATTACCTGAGCCAGCTGCTGACGCGTCAACTAAATTTTATCTCTGACATTACCACTGTTACCGCTATTATTCAATTCATCAACTGCTGTTCATCTCGATTCATGTACTAAGATTGTGGAATTGGAAACGATGGAGATTTTTTTCGGTGGAGATCTCGAGAAGCGATCTTCTCCCGCAAAGACGACAACTTTAGTGTCAAAATTCCCTGAGAAATGGTACCTCACAAAGCTAGGCCTGCAGCCATGTAGGTAAGACATGGGAAAAGGGCTCAGCATTCCCCCCTCCCCCCAGTGATTATAATGCTCCTTACTGGCTATGTTTCTATTCCAGTAAAACTGTTCTATCTCAGTTCTGTCTCCAGGAATAGCACAGAAGAGTACCAAAAAGGGACGCAACAATGTAGAACAGAACATTCAAACAATGGAACAGAATAGAAAAGAACAGATCGAAATTTTTGACTGCAGCAATAGAACGGGATAGAGATCAAAAAAGAATAGTGCAAAAATCGAGGAACAGAAGAGTTTCAAGAACGGAACAAAGCAGAACAGATTTTGGCTGTTCCTCCAACTGTTCTCTGGGCCAGATTACAGCGATTAATACTTAAAACTGTTAGGCTTTGTGAGGGACATTCCGTCAAGAAATCAATCGAGAATACGATTCTGATTCTGATTCAACACATTCTCATATGTCGATCATACACTGAACTGTATGAGCAATGAACTATCACTGAAATCGCTCACATCCTAGGTCACCAGCAAAATTTTATGCTTGAAAGAATTGAGTTGATTTGAACAAATCAATTCATTCCACGCTCATCGGTGCGGGGGATTCCAGTCCAGTTTTTGACCTAACTGTTGGGACGAAGTGCGCTCGAGCTGATGTTCGAGATCAATTGGACCTACTATTAGCGGCGCACAAGCAAGCACAGAGTCTGATGAAATGTTTAAAATCTAGAATGGAAAGACGAATCTAACGAGTTTGCACTCAAAGGCTGGAGGTGACGGAGCTCCTGTTCTTTAAAGACACTGCTTATCAGAACTCAGGATCCCTCTTCTCCCTCAGTCATCACGATTTGCTACAGCTTGGACAACCCTATCTCTTCCCAAATCCCTTCTTCTCTCGACCTAAAACCCCTTTATCAACCCCGATTATCATAGGAGTAGACCATAAGTGAGTGTTTTCTCTGCTCAGTATATTAACCTTCTCAAAAATAAGAAAACCTCCAAAAAAGTACAATAACCCCTCCAAATATCATGTTCTGGCTATGGAATTGCCTTGCGCCCTTGTATCAAACCGAAAGTAGGTACAGCTGGAAAAATAGTGATTTTGGCTCGGTAGCCATCGAGTTTTGTTGACCATCGACTGAAACCGAAAGTGTCTGATCGGACAATGCTCGTGAAAGGTTGAACTTCAGTGACCACTCGCCGGAACCGATGGATGCTCAAAGTTTGCCTTGCTGATGGTCAGCCATAGGATGGGTGCCGGTGAGTGACCACCGGAAAAAAACATCTCAGTTGCTAACTATTCTCAGTGGTGTTTGTGCAATAACTGACATATCATCCTGTCGCTATTTTCACTATGCACATTGTGTTCACCAAATGTTAAAAGGGATAAGGGATAAGCGTGAAGGTGTTTGGATGGACACTTTACCACTCATAATTAATGATAAATTGTGCACTCAACAAACTGGATACGATACTTGAGATGATGCCGCCAAATGCGCTTTTTTAGAAAACTGCGTTTTTCCCTCGATATTCCACCCAATTGCGTACCTCACTCCATCCCAGTACTTCCGACAAAATTCCTCTTACGCTACCGTACCATAAAATCAGAATCTTCGCTAGCATTCATTAGCCAGATCATAGAGCGTAAGAAAAGCAAAATGGAGACATCGTAGAATTAAAGAGATTGATGATGAGCAGATATCATGATGGCATGCACACACATATACATAGAAACAAAGCAATGATAAGAGATAACGGTTCTTTAACACTGCTGCAAAATTACAGTATCACTGCAGCAGTTCATGCATATGAGTGGTATTTTGAGATTATGAGAGAAAATACAGTGCAGTGCGAGAGAGAATGCATTTGAAGATGTCAACGAATGATATTCCAAAAATTAATCGCAAAAGGAAGTTAATCAATCAAAAGTAATACTTTCATTTTGCGTAAATGAATGTATCAACAAGATATAAATAAAAATAGCACGAATGTAAGAAAATGATTTTTAATCCGAAAGCGAAGTCAAAGTGAAGTCAAATAATTAAAATAAACAGAATAGTATCAAAAACAGATGTTTCAGTTTATCATTTTGATTCTTTAGAAACATTCAATTAAAAGGTCAAATACATGACATATAACAGAAATGCTTTTGATATGAGCTTGTTGTCACTACATCTCGCATCATTTGAAATTATGATATAAAAAGGAGTTTTCGATAATTTTTACAGTGTTTCATTCGTAACAAAGAATGAATAAATATAACGCAAAAATGAATGAATAATGTAAAAATTACTTTCAAAATTATATTCTCGACTCGGTTGATCAGCAAAAATGAATTCAGGCATATTGCGAACAGTCACTAAATCCGGATCGCCAACGTTGCAAACGAATGGGCTTTCATAAACACTTTGATTATATAAACGTACGTCTATCGAATGTTCACCTGAAAAATTCGATTACCATTTTCATCACGATTTACTTGAATGAGTGCAAAAGATGAGCGCATAATGAAAACGATCATAACACTGCCAAAGAATACCTGCTTCTACAGCTTTCCATTCAACCTTATAAGTCACATCATCCACTTGTATTACACGTGCATGCTTTTGCTTACCGGAAGGTGCTTAAATTTCATGCTTATCATTTTTGATTACAGCTAATTTTAGTTGAATAATGTATAACGAAAGCAATGATGAAAAGCACAGCAATAAACGATAACCGGTGATCGTGACAGTGATATCTTTGAGATCAGCTCCAATCGCATGTATCATGAACGTACTCAAACGATCAACTGATGTCATTCTCAAATTATCACCATATACAGACACTGAACTTGCATCAGCTATATCCAGAATGAATGGAGATCCTTCAATTTACATAATATTTTTTACATATTCACCACTTACATCGCATCATTTACATAAATGAAACTCATCAACGCAATCACAAACCTTTCACTTCCATGTTGTTGAATAAGACGTGAATCTTATATTGTCCGGCACCGTCTGGCGTGAAAGCGACTCGATATATCCCAGAAGTACCTTGCTCACGTATTTCACACGGTAACGTGCGACCGTGTCGCAGCACAGATACCTGCAATCATTCATCAATTACAACGGCATTATCATTATCATCTGCACTGCTAGTATTACTATCATTATGAATAACATTACAATCATCACTAATATCACATATGATCATTCTAATAGTAGTGATGAAAAACGAAATGTATGTTTATAGATACCTATCATTTATATATGAATGCAGATCCTTCAATAATCATAATTTACAGGCATTTGCTTCAAAATGACTCATGACTGCTGACTGACTCGGCACATAGAGAAACAATGATAGAACTTTAATTAGTGGTTACATTAACTATGAATAAGTTCGATCAAAACTACGTAAAAAGCAATCACCAACAAAGGAAACGCCATCGAATAAGCACTATTTGATGTAAGGAAGTAAAGCAGGGCGCACTCGCCTGTTTAATGTAAAAGTAAAAAGCGTTAAGAAAGAAGCGATTAGATAACAGGATTACCAAAACTGAATAAATTATTCAAGTGACATATTCAAATGAAGAATTCATATCAATTTTCGACACACTTCTGAGGAACCAATAGGAATAATTTTTGATAATCATAAGGTATTCATTAATACAAACTTGACAAGGTTACGGATTCCATTTTGAATGAAACAAAAGTGAAATCGACATTAAACATGAAAATAGTAACAATTTGGAAGCACTTGGTGAAGTGCGAATGGAAGTGCAAAAGTTTGAAGGCATTCAAAGAGAAGTACAACTGAGAGTCAAAAGTGCTACGAGGATAAAAGTGGAATAAAATAAATTTTAATTTCAAGCAAACTTCGAATGAATATATTTTAACTGTAAACTACTTTCACAATTAGCGTTGAGTGCACACGTTAGGAACTGCGGCGAAGCGAGTTTATTCAATTAATTCATTTCATTTGCATGTCGACAAAACCACCATAAAATTCTTATTGATTCATTATTTCTTCGCTGACTAACTAAACAACGAATAAATATCATCGATGAAAGTTCAAAATTGAACGCGACAAATTAAAATCTATTGATAATAAAAAAACTTTTCGAAACTTTAAAGTGTTGTGTTGAAATGCAAGCAAAGCGAGTGAACTGAGTGAATTCAGTGAACTGAGTTCATTATTGATCGAATGAAATAAATCATCGAATGAAGTTAGATTGGAGAATCAAATGACTATTGTATTGACAATGAAGCGCAAATTGAGATGGGATAATCCTTCATACTCGCAAATCCACTCATCGACAATAGACATGATTAGATGCATTTGGGAATTAGGTGAGTAGTGGTTTATTTACCACCTATAAACGTAAAAACATGCAGAAAGAATTAAACAACGAAAGTTGCCTTTGCCCTCCTACTTCAATGTCACTCTTCTACAATAGAATCCATCACAAGGTCAACGAATTTTCAGGAGATTTCATTCCATAAATACGTGCAATGAACAATATTCCTTAGTGAGAGCGCTGAATTAAGGAATACTTGCATAGAAATGTTGCAACTGAAAAGATATTCAAGAGAGGAACGGACCGAGCGTATGAACCTTTATTTGGATGCTGCATCGTTTTGCCTAACGACAGTTCTTCCGAAAGCACGGTTAAGGGATCGGACAACTTCTGAATGCTTGGAGCTAATACTTACGGAAGCGCATTAGGCGAAATGTCCATTTAGACGAGGTGTACACCAGGCGAAATGTCGTTAGGTGAAATAACCGGACATGACTTGCTTATAGGGATGAACACTATAAAATGAAATATTGTTTATAACCCCCTTTCCTATAAAATTCCACCTATTTGTTTTTTCATTTCAAACTAATAGATATATTTCAAATCAGAATGCAAAGAATATTTATTTCGGCATTCCAAATACGTACTGTGATGTTGCATTCAATTAATAGTATTTACCTCTTACAGTGGCGATCACTGAACTGCATCAATATTCGAAAGTACACTTGAATAATAAGACATGAAACATCAAAAATCAACGAAAACGTTTTGAGGAGAAGGTTGATGTTAATGCAGATTCAATTTGAAATTCTTTTCGACTAAATTTGATGCAACGAACACATTCAATTAATGATTTGGATGGTTTTTCGCATGCGAGTAAAAGTCGAATCTCAATTAGAGCTTGATGAATTAATATGCTGGCAACTTCTTAAATTTTGAACACCCGTTAAATAATTTTTAAAGATGAGTAAAAATCAAAATGCAATTCAAACTAAAAACGGTATAAACAAAAGGATTTCTTTAAGGAATGCTAAAGGTAAACTATTCATCGTGAACAATAAAAAGTGGATTTGTGATGCATTGTCTACAAATGCATAGTTAAATAAATATCCCCGCCACAATACATTCCACTCTATATTACTGCTCTATTTACTTTAACTTCATTGGGATAAACATTGACTGAAATCAATGGCTCGACAATTCAATAGTCATTTAGATATATACTCAATTTGAAGGGTCATCTTTCAGTACCAAAACATGGATTACCTGATGAGAATTGGTAGTTGGCAGTTATGACAGAAGCGAAGAAAATAGTGATGAATTAAAGTGATAATAGTGATAATCCTCCGCAACGAAATAGCTAGTATCATCAAAAGGATTAAAATCAAACACAGGCAACGCTTAATCCATTTGATGCTCAGTGCTGAAGTAACATGAAAGTGGCAGTAATGCGACAAGAAGTGCTCGAAGAAATGAATGAACTCGATAAAAAATAGTAACAAACAAAAACTACAGATTGCTGATCAAAAGACCTCAAATCGCATACTCAGAACACGATAACATTTGGAAACGTCTTTTAGAAATGATCCATATGGAACAATTGTACAATTCAATAAGGAATGTAGGATTATCATTAGATCGCATTACATTCAAATTAATGAAGATATTACAATGTGTCCGGTGTAACTCACAGCAACGGTTGGGAATGATTTTCCGAATGAATAGTTATTGAGATAAACTGGGACGTTGTCTAGCAGTGTTGAACTGATCTCATCTACTCACTCTTTCTGATATTTCTTTTCCTAATTCAGAAGAAATTCTATTCGGATTCATCGATTTTTGAATGCCAACTAAATTCGCGCACATTGAATTATGTCTGTGGGCCGTAATATAACAAGGTTTATCGTAGACGCAACATAACGCAAATAAACAAGAAAGCAACTAGCGAGCATGATTTAATCAGATGAAAGTCTCACAATTTGGATCTCTGAGAGCAAATACACTTGGAAGTGGAAATACAGATGATTTATCTCATTGTTTCACAACTTGCATGTTTTAACAATATCTTTCACACCTCACATATCACTGGGCATCGGTGAGACTGAAGTTATTAATATCAAGTGACAGTTGATATCAAATGTTTCGGTATGTTGTTATGACGGTGAATGTTTCTGTTCAAACATGCATTAATGTAAGTAAAAAAGCTATGTAAATATTCCCTATAAATGATGTGTTGATACCTATATCTACACCTACATTTATTACGTTTTTTCACTTTTATTTTGAATATTATATATATATACATATATATATATATATATATATATATATATATATATATATATATATATATATATATATATATATATATATATATATATATATATATATATATATATATAGTTTGTTTATATAATAGAATATGGATAAGTGTTCGTCTGCCTTGACAAATATATTTGTAAGCATTCAGTTGATTTTATAATTGGTAAGCGAAAGAGGTGAAAGCAGAATGAATTATAGATTGGAATTATATTACAGAAGTGATGAAACTGGGAGAGTGGAAGAAGCGCTGCGAAGGAATGAAGAAGCAAACGATCCGATCGACATTCTCGAATACAAACACCAACAACCACTTGACAGAGTTAGCTGATTATTGCAATTATATTTGTGTATTATTATTGCTAATGTTGTTAATATTGTTAGCGCAATAATCATAATAGTAATAAAATCAACAAGAATAGTAATAAGAATTATTATTATGACTGTCACTTTTCATGTTATTACTTACCGAAGAAACGTCGAGAGTAACAATACATCATAATATGCATGCAACATGAAAACAACACGTTTATAACAACGGTTACATTGATTCAACAAGCAACGTAATTGCTAGTTAACGGTATGTGCGCATTAGAAATTGAGAATGAACGATAGCAAAACAATATGAAGATTCATAAAAGTTTCAAGGAACGAAACCGTACCTTAACAAATCCTTGCCCGGCTTGTGCCGCATTTACACTGAATTTAATTTCTTGTCCAACAAGACCAACATCAAGCCCGTATACCTGAATCAATGACACCAGTGATGTGGTGAAATGACTATCCTAAGCAAATCTCGTGAATATTTTTGGAACGTCTTCGAAAGATTCGATTGTTAGAAATCGTTCGATCGATTACACTTCCATCGTTGAACGAATATTGCGAGGCAATTTATGAATGAGCAATGAGAAAAGTTCAATGCAAATGAACGATTTGCAAATAGAGATAGATGCACACTAAAAATAGTACCTGTACAACATTAGCATCATAAACATTACATGAGAACGGTGAACCTCTGATGTGCTCATCATCGTAGAGAATTCCTATTCGCCATTCACCTTGAATAACAAACACTATCGATCAATTTTAATCACTTTGAATGGCATCATTCGGATACTTACAATTAGCCAATGAAACGATGATCAGTAATTGAGCTAATCACTAACCAACTTCGTTCGGAGTGAATGTAGCCGTAAAGGAATTTGCCTTCTGCAGAACTGGACATTGCTTAACTCGACCTGATGGCGATATTGCTTCGACCAGCACAGATCCATTCGACGAATCACCATGTGCATTTATCTATCATTTCATTACAGTTATTACTGTTTGTTGTTGAACATGCTTTTGTTCAATACTTATTTCATTTCTCTTTAATTGAAGCTGTGAACTTCAGAACACTCAATGACCATCGAAAGTGTTACAATAACTAAAAAGTTAGATCTATTTCCGTTACTATTCCCTCTTGAATGAACGCACTCGCATTCAATTTCCGTGTGAAGCGATCAACAGCACTAATAATGTGAAATTAATGAGATCATTAATGAAAGTGATATCGATAACAAATCAGTACGATGCTAGGAGTAAGCATTCCTCGTATCAGAATATTTCCATCAACTCAATTTGCGTATTCTTATTTCACTCCCTTATCATCTCATCATCATCTCAAATAAATATCATCAGCTCTGCATTGTCATTCATCTCGTAATCTTTTTAGATCTTCATACCGAGGTCATTTATACACAGTGGAATATGATGACAATATCTGTAATGTCTCTAAGTTTCATACCACATATTACATTTCTGTTTATCTTTGTTTTACCCAATTTATACCGCTTTATTTTTACTCAATAATCTGCAGTGACATTCTTCACCAATATCTTTATCAATGAATGAAATGAATGCTTCTTCACATAAATCTCTTCCGAAACAATCATTTTTCATTTCCTAAATCTTCTCTTTCACTCTCCATAAATTTCAATTTGCTATAATTTACTAATTCCTCACGAACAAGATGTTGTTATATTCTTTGATGTCTTAAATTCTTGTATACTTGATTATATCAGTCTATAAATAGATAGATTAGTAATGAGTTATTGAAGTGAATATGACTAATAATCTCTGAAACGACACATTTCGTTGAAATACAAATTAGTATTATTACATTTCATGTGGCGTATATCAACAAAAGATAATCGAATGCAAATATTTGGATTGAATTAATTGCCGTTTATTGTTTAATTTACTCATTCAGAATTACGTCTACGTCTTCTTGTTTACTTCATTACGTCTCTGATAATATTCATTCGAAAAAATGTCACTAGTCACTGTATTCACTCACTAGTAATTTATATACTTCACCCGTTATCATCAACACTGAACTCAAAATGCTTTATGAGAAGCAAATGGCGAGAATGATCAGAAAGAAAGCACTAACAACGACTTCAACAATTGATCCGACAGAGCATGGTTCAGTGAGACCTGAGAATGAAACGTGACCTATGTCGGGTTCGGAATAAAAATCCATCGATTGTGGTGACGAAGAGAAAGTGTGTTGTGATGATGTTACAGGTTTCGACGAGGCAGCCGGTGGTAATAATACATTTAGCGCAATGGGACTCGATGGCACTTCTTTTCCTTGACACAATATTCGAACCTCAAATTAACCTTACTCTTTCAGCATCACTATGTAGTTAAAACACATAATTCATGAATATCACATATTCACTGATTCACTCAGACAAAATATGATATTTGGAAACGAAGAGACCGTCAAAAAGTGAATGAAACCCATTGAAAAAGACGTTTAATCTCATGGAAAATCCTCATGAGTAAAGTATTTGCAAGAAATTCATGATAAGACGCATAAAAACTGCAGCATAACACATGTCAAACGCTGATTGATTTACTATCCTCATCGCGTAAAACATTAATTAGCATTATTGAAGTATTGAGAACATCGAACAAAAGAACGAATGGAATCAAGTACGAATACCGATTAATGCAATCAACAAATTTCGAATGGAAATTCGGTTTTTGAGAATCGGGTTGATAATGAAATTTGCTGATTCGTTATTGAATGATATTTACGACTAACACAAATTTATTTGCCGCTATAGATTCGCAATCCGAAATATGAAATTGATTTACGTTGAAACGGAGAAAGTAGCAAGTCACAGTTGAACGCGGTTCATAGTCAGATTAGCTCCGAATTCTGATAATCTTACTGAATTTCATAGAAACGATTGCAATGATTTTCTAACAAAACGTTAAATTCACTCAACATTTTTCCAAGATCGCACAAAGCACTTATTGTGCTAACCAGGTGATCGCTTGATCACTTCGATGGCAAAAACAGATTTTGAGATCTCGATTAGAAATGGTCATAAATTTTAGCTGATGATGACTATAGTTTAGATAAATGGAAACAGTTCGGAATTTAGAGTTTAGTGGCACATAGATGGAAATTAAGAAAACCATAAGAAATAAAAACCTATACACGCACGTATTCGAAAGGTGCAATCATAAAGGAGTATTTAAAAATGGGTGGAATAAAATGAACGTTTCAACAACTACGTATAGCGTGCCTACAAACAGAAGAGGAAAAAAAGATTCAGATCGTCAAAAAAAAGAATAACGAGAGACGATGGCAAACAATATGTGTACAAGAAATGCACGAATGATTTTTTTGAAAGATGATAAACAATAAAAAATGGCATTTGTAATTGTATTAAATATCAAACAAACTGATTATTCGATTCATTTCTCAATTGAAAAAAATTGATTTCAAATATTCTTTTTCAATTATTTTTTCTTCAACATTCAATATCCCATTCTCAACAGATCACATTCCAAAAAATGAACTACAATTGCTGACTTCCATTCGTTGTCATCATTTTTGCATTCATTCCGAGAAGTCATTGTTTAGCAAGATTTCACGAGCAGTTAGAATATGTAGATGCAGTTAAATATGCGTGACTAGAACGGTGAACATTATTGGGAAAAAAGTGGAAATCAAACGATATTCCCATTTGAATTTCATTCTTAGGTGGCTGAATTTGATAGAAATGAATAATTTTGATGCGTACTGGCAGTCGAGTACGTCAATGTTGAGCTAACGTCAGGAATATGAAGCAAATGAATCGATGAAACTGAGCACAAAACGATATTAAAAACAGCTGACAGTTATACAGAATGGTACTCATGAATTAGATGCTGCCTTTCTGAGGCTTCGGATGCATTTTTTAAACTGATGAAAATTGAAAGATCTTTCCGAAATCAATTCCCAAAGAGCGCTCGTTGAAATGCTCAAAATAGAATTCATGAATTTGATGAGCAGCGTAAATTTCAAAATAAAACGCTCAAGTGTTATGTGTAAATGTGAACGAATAACTTAAAATATGAACGGCATTTTAAATCGGTACGAAGACGACTATCGAATGGAACGAGGAAGAGAGTCAGTCATTTTGAATCAACTTCATATTTGAGCAAAGGAATGCGATTGGAGGAATATTCAAAACATTCAAATCAAAAACGCAGAAACATTAAACAAGATATGCAGTTCGCAATTCAAAACAAATATGTTGATGTGCTAAAAGCGAGCGTCAATCCCAGAAATGAGGAATATTAAATTAAATGCGAATTAAGGCAATCAGTGGTGACACATGCATTAAATGCTATTTACGCTTAATCGATTTCAATTCAAATCATCTCAATTCAAAGCTGATCGTATAAAATACAAATTCAATAAAATACAAATAATCATTCGCTTGAACGCACCAATGAATTTATTTACAAGCAAGTTGACATATACATCATTTCATCAACATTATTTATTATTGTCGAACACACTTGAAGTGGAAATATCTTCACAATCTTTCTGTTCGTTTGGTCTTATAAACCAGGCAATTTCTAAATTAGATAAACTCATATCAAAGAAGTGCATTTATTCATAACTTCTGAATACTGCAGTTATTAGATTGGAACTAGATACTGCTATAAATAGATTTTCGAAAGATTCGTAATTACTGGCAATAAGAATAATCACTCGCGTGAGGTTGCAGCGAGCCTCACATTTTTCTTTTGTTCTTTTGGCTTAGAATGGTTGTAAACGCTCAATGAAAAGCATTTGAAAATTCATGAGAAACTGAGCTGCACAATTGCGCCTCATCACCTATCACCTTGCTGAGGTCGTTTAGGCAATTTCTTCTTACGCTTAGTATTTATTAGAATGGTGTCGATCGTTATGCAGATGAAAACCTTAATGCTTATTCAAACTATCGAATGATTTGTAAATGAATACTGAGAAAAGAAATTATAACCTTAAACGATGAGCAACTATTGATAAGAAGCACGATACGTTTACAATCTACGAACGAAAATATTAGCCATTGGAAAAAGATATGTTCGAGAGAGGAAACTGAATGAAAGAAGACGATAAAAAATGAATGAATAAATTTCAAAAAATATCGGACGAATGATGAATTGAGAAAGAATTTGTATGAGTGAATGGGAGAAGAATGAATGTCTTGAGATGTTTTGTATTTTGTTCCATGCACACTTGAGCGATAATATACCTGCGTGCATCAGCATTTATAAGGCAATATAACGCATTGCATATACGGAATTGAATATGTGTACATGTCAAATGTATATATAGTTGGTGTATATACAAACTAAACATCTCTATAAACTAATCATCTAACATGGACAAATAAATAAAAAGAATGAAGATTGCGATAATGCTACAGAAGCACGACGATCGCGCGAAGGCCATACCTATTCCTACCTGTCCCGCACACCATACCCTCCTTCATTCATATGATAATGACGGTGATCATGGCACGCCCTATACCAAAACGTAGAATGTCTCTGTTGTATTCATCAAGAATACATCACACGCATATTCAACACTGTGTTGTTAAATATGAATAATGAACGATTAATAATTCAATCATTCTTATCAAACTTATATGAATAATAACGCTTGGTGAATTTCACTTCATCGCGTTAATCTGTTAGAATCGACTGTTGCATTGGTCAGTCGCTGGAAACATAATGACAAGATGCTTTTGTACGTACACAGTGAGCATTCTGCAGTGATCAATATTCCACGATTGTGCTTCATATAATGTGGCTTGCAGGTGGTTGTCATCCGTCGACAGTGCAATGAAATGAATACGTCACGTAGAAGTTCGTTGACCAAACTGGTTAAATGAAGAATTTCGAATCGCTTACGTTTGCTTGATAACACTTCGTATTGGAGCAAATAATTCGTGGAAGAGATATAGTTTTTTATCGGTTTAATTCGGCCAGTAAATGCTTATTTTCTCGCATCCTTATTCTTGCAAGTGAATCACGTAAGCTGAATGATTTCTGTGGTGAGTTCGAATTCAAGGAAAAATTGAAGAGTTTTGTTTCAGTAAACACTGCAAACAATCAACAGATAGAAGAACATTTGACCGCTCTAGATTTCGGAAAATTTCTGACATAAAATGTTTTGGTTAAATATACTTTGAGATGATTCTTAATGAATTGAGGTAATCGATCGGGGAAAAAGTTATTGCATCTGAGCATTCGTTGCAGTAAAAAGGAACTTTTGTTTGAGGGTAAAGACAGACTTTCTGCAGATATGGATTATAGCGCGACGAATGTAATCATTATAACGGTCGCATTATTGCAACTGAGAAACATTTTTATTCGATTTCGTGTGATTCTTCTCTAGAATGCCAATGGAAATATATCTCTTCTTGATTGTGCGCCATTGCAAGAGAGAACTTATGATACATTAATTTGTAGTCAGTAATAGAATCAGCGTCACCCTCGAGTATTTTACGGGTGATATCCTTATAGGAGTATAATCGAAACGATAATTTCATTAAATGAAGATAAACCGAAAAGGTGAAGAGGAACAGAATGTCAGTTGAATTATAATATTGAGGAATTTAAAGAATGAAAAAGTTATCATTTAATAGCGATGATCAAACTTCAGAGATTCAGACGCACGATCGAATTGTTTGATGATCTCTATCGTTCTAATTGCAACAAATTACGGAAGGCGTGCGTATGCAGTCATTACAAGATGTTACACAACAGGTGGGTGCAACCGGCAAAAAGCGTGTGAGTTGAAGTCGTCAGAATGGAATTAATCCAATTTTGCCTATCGAAACTTTTATGATGATGAGCGAAGGGGCTGAATGCATAATACGGAAATATCATCTTTCAAGACTGCTCAATGGTCAATTGAAGCTAAACCATCACCCTCAACAACTATTGCACCATGCACTGAATCTGTTTGCCACCATAGTAGCAGTCGTCCCACAGCCCCGACGAAATATGTTTCCATCACATTTTTAACGGCTAAAAATTCTGTTATTCATTTCTTCCAATCATCCAATAGAAAAAATTTTTTCCAAGTTGGCAGTGTAAAATCAACATTCATACAGCTCTAAATTCGTACAGGTCGAATTGTTGAGATAAAAACGCGCAGCATTTTTTCGACGTAGCAACAAGTGATGAAATATTCAAGTTTAAGAATCCATCATAAACCATTTGTTGCTGCTTCACAGACTACAGTTTATTTACCGAAATAAATTATTTCGGTAAATAAATTGCAGTCTGTGAGACGAACGTATAGGATGATTTATACCGATGAGCAAAAACGAGCAACAATGATCACATCAGAAATGAACATTTCAAAGATTATCAAAGAACTGAACTGACACATCGCGGTGACAATCTTCATTCGAATCATCAAGCAGAAGTGCTTGTGATCAAGTGGTTAATTGAGAATTAAAACTGCGACGCACTACTCATTCAGGATTGATTGTTCAATATCGAAACATTACCGACAAAATGGAATTCAGAGCAAAAATTTCCTTCATTTACATAATATCTCTTATAAGGTGCAACTTCAATGTTTTCATGAAGCACGAATGCAATTGAAACATATAAAACATTTTTTGAATAATTTTCGAATATGCAATGTGAAATGATACTTAAGAGGTGGAGCGCCAAATGAATTATTATATTATATATTTCAAAATATTTTCATGCGATAATAAACTCGTTCTATTCAAATTATGCCACTGTAAAGTATTATAATGAAAAATACACCAATGAAAGGAATTGCCAAGCGTTTTAGACAAAAAAAAGAGCTGCACTAATCTCATTAGGAAAGAGGAATGTGAACGGAAGTTGTGGTGATATGTCATAAAATCTCGCGTATGCATGAAAGGAATTGAAGAGCAATTTTGAATATCATCACTTGCAATGACACTCAATCAGATCATTTGTCAATTAAAGTCCAAATGAGTAGTGATTTGTTCGCAGCTAAAGCGATACGGTTAGATGAATGAAATTTTTGTTCAACAATAGAAAACTTTTTTTTGTGTTTTGAAAATCACTTGTAGAGAATGCATAAATGCGAATGGTCTCAATCATAATTAACCGAAACTGTCGTGCGTTTATGATTAATATCTTCAGCAAAATCAATGTGACAAGAATCAATGCCTTCTAACGGTTAATCACTTAATCATTCCTGCAAATCATCAGTTCATTATTATCACAAGTTATTGTATCGCTTACTAAATGTCTGCAATGATGATCGGTCAATAGCTATTTTGTCACCATTCTCATTAATACACATCATTCAAAATTTCATCTCATCACAACGTAACCATGGCAGCAGTTCGTATTAAATAATCCAGAATTAAAGAATCGATTCATTAGATGTGAACAAATTCGTAAGAATCGATGACGTTGTGATTGACATAATTTGATCAATTCAAACCATGACTCAGTGCAAATATCGTTCAAACTAACAACGAGTATTATCGTTCAAATAATTTGCGAATACGACTCGCTAAACATATTTGTCAATATTAACAAGCATCTAAAAGAACAACTCGTTTTCTGAACGAAAATGTGATGAATCAATGCTGAGTTTTTGGAAAATGATTATATTTTGAATAAATAAATGATTTAAATTCACTTCTTTGGTTGCCTAAATATTAGTTTTGTTGTGGAATATGCAAGAACGTTGTCGAAGATGACAGGTGAAATGTTAATGCAGCCGAGTGTTTTAAATGAATAAACGATTAGTATTGTTGATGATGTGTCTTTTGTCATAGTTGTAGATGGAAGGTGCACTGGATTCGAATACAGTCTCGCAAGAAGAGTATTCGGTGAAAAAGGGTGAGCGATACGAAACAGTGAAACGGACTAGTGACGATATTTGGAAGGTAGCATCTCATCTGTCCAGCTTTTGTTTTCAGCTTCGTTCTTCCTGCTGCAAACTAACTTGTGATTGGATTGGAACATTAGTTTCAGTGGCGTTCATTGAACTATCAGCATCTTTGTGTCGATGTTTCATTTTCGGTAGCCATGATTTGTTGATGTTCATTCATCAGTTTGTTTAAAACTACCACATGGTCACACTTGGGCATTTGGAACGGTTGTTCTAGGAAATCCATTCTGTCAAATAAGTACCGAGAATTCTCATGCTGCCCGTCTTATGTCTGGTCCGATGAGATATATTTCTCTAGCACGTTTTTTAATATAGTGAACAGTTTAATCAATCTACTGTCAACAGATTGTGATGATTATTTAGGAAGTGGCGATCGATCAAATTTGACATACTTCAGTGCGTTCGTGATATTTTCTTATGGATTATTTCGAGCTTACAGTTCGGCTCAAATTTTGATTTTGAAAGCACATTAAATGATGAGTACCACCCAGTTTGAAAAAGTAATGACCGGTTTGAAGAAGTAATGCCCAATTTGAAGAACGAATGCCAGTTTGAAAAAAACTGACTCAGCCGCGGCTCCGCGTTTTCAAAATTCTCGCCTCCGGCTCTGCGGTTTTAATTTATCGACTCTATGTGCGACTTTTTAAAATTTTCGGCTCCGACCCCAGCTCCCCAATTTGCTCTGTTCCATTCCGGCACCGAATTCGTAGCAAAGGCCCTAGCTCCAACTACTGAATGTTGATGCAATATTTTTTCGAGGGTCTCAAAAAAATTTTTGTTTCCGAAGCTTAATCATAAATAGTAAGAACAAACCTACGAAAAAGTGGCACGAACTTTCAAAAAGATTGACTTTTTTTGAGGCATGGGAGGGGGTGGGGTGGGGATGCATAGGCCAGGGCTTCACCCACATTGCCTTAGCCATTATCATTCAAATTTCATCGTACAGCTCAACTTAGCGTTGTGTTTGTTTGAACTCAAATAAATCTGATAAATTACTGGAAATGCAGTCAAAATATCTCCGACGGCAGTGCTTTTCTGTTTTCATCAAGATATTACTGCAAATATAAGAACTAGGAGTATTCGGCTGGACTTGATCATGCCCGCCGAAACGCTGCGTCCTCATGACGTTTAATTCGACGGCGGATAAATTTTTTCCCAGTAAACCCTACCTCATGGACAAGCAGGAGGCAGGGTTTACTGGTAAAAAATTTATTACTTAGAAAGCCTGTATTTTGTGTTCGAGACAGTTTGGAGTTAAACACCCGAATCGAGGAGAGACAGCTCGTGCGTTTGGTATTAGTGGCTTTACTTATTCGTAGGGCTTATAGTAAAACATTGAACCTTTGTGATTCCATAACCGCTCTAAACTCAAAAAGACACTCAAATGAAAATGCTTTGTAAGCAATAAATGGGATCACGACGAGATCGCAAGGTGAATGTAAGGTATTACTTAAACAGGCGTCCCACCAATACTCCTGAGGAGACTAAGTATGCCAATGCGAATAAAATTACAGGAACTTTGATCTAAAAGGGATAAGACATTGAAGAATGCATAAGTGACTGCAGAACATTGATAACTGCAAAAATGTTGTTCGAGAAAAGTAACGATTCCGTTATTTCTTGACAAAATGTGTGTGTTTGAGCGGCTTCTCAGTACAATGATCTATTATTCACAGTTGTTCTTAAAGAAAAGTTTCTCCAGATCAGATATACTTCATTCAATGAGTTTAGAATGAAAGACCCATGGAAAGCCACACGATTACACGGGAAGAATACTTGCCAAAGAAGGGTGAGCGATATCAAGTGAGGAAACCAGAAGATTCGAATATTCTTAAGGGTGATGGTCCGTTTAGTGCAGAAACGGATAAAATTGTGGAATATGTGCAGAAAAAAGGCGAAAGATACCAAGCCATTAAGCAAGGAAGTTCAGATATTTGGAAGGTTCTGTTTGTTTTTTTGCATTGATTCAAAATTGTGTCGGATTATTGTAATGAATCAATTCCTAATCTTCTTCGTCATTTCACGATTTGCTTCAGATAAGAAAACGGCACTGAAGACGAATTATCAACATTTGGCTTGTTAGAAAATGTTCAGACATTTTGATAAGAAAGTGTTGATGCAATCAATGTACCTGATCACTAACTATCACGTTAACAATCCCTCACTGAAGTAAAAACTTCTGTCACTCCATCGAAACGCTCGTTGATGGATTCACAAATGTTGTGCTCATTTTGAAAATGTATAAAAAAACTAAACAGAGTTGTTCAGTGAATAAGATACTTTTCTTATTCTCACAAATTTACTGATTGTGAGTATTGCAGAGAGAAGGTACGATGAATGCAGAAAGTGTAACACACCAAGAATACTCTGGTAATAAGGGTGAACGATACGACGTGAAATTACCAGAAGAATCAAATATCCTTCGAGGAGATGGTATTTTTGTTGATGAAACGAGTAACAGCAGTGATTTCGTTGCCAAAAAAGGCGAACGCTTCGAGGTAGTCAAGCCAAGAATTTCGGATATTTGGAAGGTAATATTTTACATTAATTTTCTCCGGAGGTAATTTATATATACCTGGACTGGCCAGGCTATCAAACGTTTGTAACTTTGCTGGCCACAATGCTCATGTTTCCATTCGCAGTGTTTTGGCCATGATTTTAGCCACCCCGCTGGCTAGGCAAGCAGGCTAAGTATACAAAACCGAGTATTTAATTAGTGTCGTGAATACTTTGCATAATTAAACGTAACCAAATACCAATCCAATGAATAATCATGACTCTACAAAATAAATATTCCGCCGACCGCTCACAGCGATCAACAGAACAACCGCTAGATGTGCATGTAACAAGAATTATATCAATAAGATCAGTATCAGTAGGTAAGAAGTAAGATTATCAGTAATATCAGATATATCATTATATCAGTAAGAATAACTTGTGCCCAAGCTTCCATGATAATGTCACACGTGAATGCTTCAGTCATTATACGCTGAAAAACCTTTCTGTGAGGGGAATTGTTCTTTTATTGAGTTTAATAACTGTAGGCAGAAGGAGCGATAGATGACCATACAATAACTCATCAAGAATATTCGATGAAAAGTGCTGAACGCGTCACAGCAGTAAGAC
>JAPYMA010000287.1:0-182478 GCA_035041965.1 Anisakis pegreffii | reverse complement strand
AACAAAAACGACCGCTAGGAAGACCTCCAAAAAGGTGGCGAGACGAGATCGACAAGGCGATTGGTAAGACCTGGCAAAGGAAAGCAAGGTCGAGGACTGATTGGAAACGCATTGTGGCCAGCAACGTCAACAACGTTCGATAGCCTGGCCGATTCCAGTATTCCAGTATTTATTTTCTCGCTGCTGAGGTTACTAATATCCTCCTAAGAGTATATTTTTAAACTGTCCAACCGATGCGTTCATAAAACTAAATGTCGTTGATTTTATCCTTTTTGAGTGATAACTTAGTATCACCAATGGACTTAACGCACCTGTACGCCTTCTAAGTCCATGTGTTCCTTCCATAATTGTTCCAAATAATTATGCTTATAAGCATTGCCGAAATTCAAAATTAACATGCTCGACCATGAATATGATCAGTGATATTGTTCTACTGATGATTGTTGAACATCGTTTGATTCGATGCTAATCATTTCATCATTTCATTTGTGCATGCGAGATGAAGGTGAATGTTTGGAACGGGACTAATTATAAGAAGAATATGCATTACTGTGAAGCATGGCATGATTGGGTATGTGAATGTGAATATAATTAACGATGAAGACAGAAGACGATCGATAGGGAGTGCGTGATGCACATTTTAATGACGAAGATAGCACCGCCAACCACAGCCATTAAGTGCTCGTGTGTGTGTGAGTTGAATGCTGTAAGCATTAAAGATCACTGAGAAGATTCTAATCATTATGATTGTACCTGCGACGACCATATGACAGCATGCACGCAATGCTCATCGAATAGAGTGCAACATTCGGCTTCAGATGCTCAGTTGTACGGGTGGTCGTTTGCTACTACGACCAACTTCGTCTACTTCGAGGACAACGATGTTAGACTGCCGTTTCATGTTCTCATTTAGAACAACATTTGTATCGTGATCGGGCAATCTGCCTTAAGGCGTTTCGCCTAAGGACAGTTTGCCTAAAGACACATTGCCTAACAGACAGTTTGCTTAACGGACAGTTTGCTTAATAGAGTTTGCCTAATGGCAGTTTTGCCCAATGTCATTTTACCTAATTTCATGACCGAACCGGCATTTCGTCATTCCGACAGTCGGAATTCCGACCGACTTTCCAAATTGCTCGGTCGGAAGCCGACCGTCTTAATTCCGACCGAAATTGTCGGATTTTTCCGACCGACTGTCGGTTCGGATCCCATCACTAGTGTGTACATTATTCCCATATGACAATACATCTCTTCTTAGCCGCTTATCTCTCATAACTCGTATCTGTACATCTCATCCATACGCTGCTCAGTATCGAGCAGCATTTTACTCGAGATATCCTCATCGGATGCACAATTGAAATAATACGCATGAGATGAGGACGGACGCCTTTACAGTCGTTGTGTAATACTATGTCAAATGCTTGCTTGCTGGTTCGTTGCCTGGTAGAAGTTGATAGATCCAATTGTAATTTCTGCTTGAATAAGTGTGTAGTTTGTGATGTAAAGAGATGAAATGACTTGTAAAATGATATATACGGTGTAGTGCATTGTGTTTGACTGCTGCGTTGTGTCGTGCTGCTCTGCTGCTATTTGTACGACAATCAGTTATCATCGTTCATTCGCTCACAATACCCATTCCACTCAACTGCATCATTTCTATGAAGCCAATGTTCTATTTCGATTTCTGCTGCTGCCGTTTCAACGCGTTCACGTTCACTAGTGTGTTGTCGATTTCGTGCTCGAGTCTATACATTTGTGTCTGTATATTTGATCTAAATTCGTCGTCTCATTCATCTCATGCAAATGATGACGAACGCTATTCATCAGTTGGCTGACGACCGACCGCCTTTGCTTCCTCGTTCTCGTGCTTTGCTACGTCGACGTGCGATATTGTAGGGATGCGAATGTGTGAGCAGTATGAATGATAACGCAGACCTGATCTGATCCGGTTTGATCTTGATCACCATCCTAATCAACCTACCTACCTCTATCATCCTGCTGAACAAGCGCAAAGCAACGCGCTACGGACGCATACAATTGCATTCATAACGACCACAACGGATTAGAACAACTATCGGCCGCGCATCGATTCTTTTCGCAAAAGCACCGAAACCTTAATACACTCTGTGGCAGACAACAGTGGCATCGTCGCAGACTAGTCACGAAGCGACCAATTCAACAACAACAACCTCTAATACAACAGTAAAACCAGCGATTGGTCTCAATCGAATCCACCAAAATTCAGAGTCGTTTTCCAGAAAGTCGTTGTCTTTCCATCCATTTCTTCAAATTAATTCAATTCCTTCCCCAACAATCATCCACCAACCCATCATATTCTTCTCAGCACAACCGTCTTCCACTCACTAATCATCCTTCTTTTCGTAGTGTTCTTTTCCATCGCCGTCATCACTCTAAACTGCATCTTTATCACAATTTCATCTGCTTGTTCGCCTTTAGTTTTGTCCTCCCATCTATCTTGTTCTCAATAAGTGACGTGAAATAACAGGAGTAAACGATTGCCAAGAGATTCGTGGAGAGGAACGAGCAGACAGACGACTCATATGCTTATTCACTCCTTGCCGACGATGCTCAGTTGTCGTGTGTCTGATGAATTTTACTCGTATTTTAATGAAACGTCTTTTCTTTTGCACAACAGCATCACGTCTGTCTATCGATCCGTTTCATAGTTTTTGTCTGATTAGCGTAACATATTTTGTGAGATTTATGTATCCATTGTCTCTTGTATTCTACCAAAATATGCAAGTGGTCAAAAAGGAATTTACGACTCAGACGGTACACCGAAAAATCAGTGAAGTAGTCAATGCAGACACCGCACATAATTGATGATTAATTTGACAACAGATTTTCTAGACGGACTGCAATCAAAAGCTGCAAAATTTTGTGCAATAGCACTCAACTAATCGACTAGATTTATTCGTCTAAAATCATCCACTTCTTTCGAACGAACGAACGATTTGGGTGCAATCGACATGTGTGTTTGGTTTGTCGGATAATGGTCTCGATCGATATTCACGCCATATCAACGCATCTATACGCTTTGCCCGACATTCATCTCATCATATTCATCAATATTTTCTTCCTACATTCTGTGCTGTGTGTTTCTTAATAAAAAGCGACCATTACGTTTCTGTCATTTATCATATCATTTACTATCGAATGCCCATTGATTATCATCTAAAAAAGTCTAGCATCGTACGCATATGCTGTGTTGCATGTGCCCATACGATTCATTTCTATCAATCAGTCAATTTGTTCCTTGAAACACATACACTTGATGAATATACGATAAAAAATTCAGCCAATCACATCAATAAAAAGTCACAACAAGTTTATCTCGTGAAAAATATTAAGCCAGCAAACAGTCTAGCTAATTTCTTATGAACAGTCGGTTAGACTGAAGTAATCTCGGCTCTGGTCAGTCAGTACCAAAAGACCACTGCTCATGCAAGATCGACAGTCGTATATTCTAATCTTCCTGTGAGGACAAAACAGCTAGCAATATAAGATTATTGGTGCTTCCTCATTTCAAATGAAGCATCCATCTACATCTGCCATTGATTTTTCTTCATTCCATTCATTGTCATATGAAAGCAAATATTCGAAAACTATTTTTTTGTCGCACTTATGCTGACAGTTCATATAGATCTGATGAATACAATGTTTTTTCCTCGACAACTTGGTTGCGGTGGTCTTTGTGTCAGTAGCACTCAAGCGGTAACGCAAGTCAGTTTATCCATTTCAAGTTCCAAGGAATTCAAAAAATTTTATGTTCACCAAACACTGGCAGATGACAGCAAATCTGGATATATGTACGTGGCTACCATTTCGTGTTTATCATTTATCGTCATTACCAAATCAACTCACCTCCTTTCAGCCATCTCACCAGATAATTGTTCGTTGATGTCAGTCTGCTTTCGGATGATCAAATTTTTAGCTTAGTCACACTGAAATTCTCTTTCATATGAAACCATTATCCTTTTATGCTTTTGAAGATATAACAGGAAGTATGCATCCAACTTTTCAAAAACTGCTGTGTGTTCAGTTTGTGCTTATCACTTCGAAGTTAAACTAGCCAATGAAACTCTTGATTAGGGTGGTTTTAGATCGTGTTTTTTTTGTTAACATTTACTTAGTCTTTATAATTTTTCGCGTTGATTTCTGTGGACAATATAAATCTCTTCATGCCTAGACTGTTGGTTTGTTGTAGTTATCGGCCAAAAAGGTGTGCATTTTTGTGCAGAGTGCCATTTATTCTCATCTCATCGTTGCCACCTAGCGCCCGACCATTACTCATACATGTCATTCTCCATGATTAACCCCGTTTATTCGACGAATTCTCGACGCTGACACAATAGTTTTCGTTTACAAAAGATCTGGTTATATTTAACATGTGATAAATCCAGCACGCTATCATAACTTATGTGTGTCCGTTTCATAATCCATAAATTTCTGTTCGCAATTATAATTTATCATTCGTTTTTCATTACTGCAAGATCCGCAATTGTACGTTGCAAATGATAGTACATACATCAAACGTAGAACGAGAATCGAAGAAACTCTCTCGCTTCCATTTAGCTCTCAGCGTCTGAACACCTAAAATGCAGGCAACGAAGAACACTCGAAAATCCCTTTCCTGACGTGTTGCGTGTCGAATTAATTGCAAATGCACACAAGTTGTGCATTTCATGCAGAAGTTCTCAGCTGAATGTGAAATTTGATTCAGTTATCACTCCGATGAGCACAAACATACACTGTTGACACTCATCAGCTGCATGCAATTGGCTTGTGTTCATAGATAGCAGTCAGTCGCATTTAATTCATTGCGAATTTCAAAGGATTGGAATTGCATTGATTCTGTGATTGTGTGTAAAGGCATTGTGGGTAGATGCTGTATGAGAAGGCGCGTTCAAATCAAAACAGCCAGCTTTTCTGATGTTTTGATGTGTCGTCGAAGGGGTACAAAAAATTGAATTTTTAGATCAGGTCATTCTCACGAACTTTTGAAGTTTTTGTCCCGTGAGAGAGAAGCGTGAAAACTGAGTCACGATTCATGCACGAAGGTGACGTGTTTGAAACTATCTGAATGAGTCATCTGATCGACTGCTTATAAGCTTATTTTTTCAGGTGATGTGAACAATCAAGCTCGCATTCATGTGTCGATCAATAGTGCATGTGCTCAATTGTTGAGTTGTGTGGCTGATTCATTCAGACCGATGAAACGTGAATTCTTTAGTCGATGATAAGAAATTTTGACTGTTTGATAAGATGTTTCACACCCGCAGCACTGAAAAAAAAGAACGATAAGTGTGCACAGTTTCTTCGTATGATTGATAACTTTTTCAATTCACCCGAGTTAAACGTGATGTCAAACGGGAAGTGTTTTGTCTCATAAATCACATCAGTCTTCTTTGAGTGAGTGTTTTTGTTTTCAGATGGCTTAATTTAGGTGATTATCATTATTCAACTTTTCTCACGCCAAGAAGACAACCCATTTCTCTTTCTCGTAATTATTTGCGCACTCAACTGTTCGTTTGTCTGTCTTTCTCCACTTCATGAGAAATCCTTCAAGATGCAGAGCAAAACATTTTTGAGCGCTGTACAATCAATTGGTTTTTTTTCGTTTGAAGAAGTTAGTGGTTCGAATTGTTGCCGATGTAGGTCAACATAGCACACAGTGTCAATAGCACAATGCCTTTATGAATACCTTCAGCAATTCAAATCAACGAAATGAATGAATTCCGCAGTTATTCACCAGACAAGTCACGAAACAGATACCTGCACTCGTTCATCTTCACATTCAGCCACGCACTCACTCCGTCGAAGAACACTCGCAAAATTTCCTTGGTTGTGCCTGGTTGCACGAGGATGTGCCATAATTTCACTTAAGTGCTCCTACAACCTAAAATTGTTGAATTCTCTCAACATCGATCAATACGAATGTAATTTAATTCAATATGTTACTGAATGACATCCTATTCATGTGCGCAACACTTTGTTTTATCAATGACCTTTCCGCATCTTGATCGAGTAAAATGTTTTCTTGAGATCTTTCGAGGCGCCCAGCATCTCCCTCTTTGTGAATGCTCACCCAATCCTGTATGAATCAAACAATTCTGAATTTGAAATCTCTTCAAATGTTCATTCAAACACGAAACTGTGCACATTTCAAACAATATCATTGCATTTTTGCATCCTAATAGTCAGTGTCTCTTAAGCTAGAGTTCCATTCCAAACAGATGCCATATTCGCTTGTATTTGCATGTAATGATTGGGAATGTGTTACGATGTCAAAATCACAATGGCATCTGCCTCAGTGGAACGTTCCTTTGAAGCATTCTCACTGGTTAATCTGTTTCATAGAGATCATGAAGCCAGAGAACTTTCTGCAGCAACGTACATCAGAAACCACTTATCTAATAGCCTGAAATCACTCATTCAAACAGATGGAATTGATGTTGGGAATCTTTGTTTTTGCGTTGTTTTTGCATATGAAAACCCTCATTCAAAGTGTACGGTTTGAAGATTGTCTATCATTATGATTGAATTGAATTCAGAGAGCTTACTGAGATGCTAGAGTTCGGTGTTTTTGTTTTTAGTTTTTGCCACATTTTGAAACTTCTGAACGTATTATTGTGCTGTATTCAAGCACACATTTATCAAATACTTTATATTTCAGTCTCATTTTTCATCTGGCATTCAGTAATGTGGCTGTCCGTGCAACTCGGAAGCAGAGCACAGCTGCTCTTAGCCTTGCTTCAAAGTGTATTTCCTTACAATTCGTATCCTCCCACCCATTTCTAAATCATCATTTTATTATAAGCTCATAACTCATTCGCGTGATTCGACCATTCACTTCGAAAAATACACCCTCTGATTCATTCTTATTGTAACGAAAACTAACGTCTCTCAATTCACGTCCACTATTCCATTTTCGTACCGCTCCCTTCAGTATCTCATGAATGACAAGTGAAATTCGGATAGTTATTTAATTCGCATCGGTTTATGATATTGGCACAACTTGTACCAGGCTGTATTCTTGTACTTGCTCGTAATTGGTGTTCACTATCAGAACTTATATGGATCAAACAAACATTAGCATGGAGCAATACCTCACCTATCAGCACATGCACTTTTATTACTGCAGATACTTTATTACTTCAGACGCTGTTTTATTCCATTACGTTTCCTTTAATCATCAAGACTCTCCTAGAAATTGCACTAGCAATTTTCCAGTTGAATCGTCTGCAAATTATCCATCTTGTGTTTCTCATCCTAATTGCTCAAAAATTGTGAGTTAATGAAAGGCAACATTCGCTGAGCAAATAAATCAAATCACATTCGAACTTACTCATTTACGATATCATTTATGGACTGGAGTGAATTTTCTGAGGGTATTAGATATCCCTCTGAATGGGTTTGGTTGAATGGAACATATCCAATGAATTGCCACTTTCAAACGACCACCAATATTCCATATTAATGAATCCGTGCTTCGACGTGATCGTTTCCATTTGATGCGTATAATCCAACCCTTATAAACACATGTGTATATCCATGTGTGTATATATGTTTATATACATATTCATTTATATATCCATCTATTCCTTTTACCGTATTGTTCGGTTGTATCAATCATATTTCAATGATTCTTTTATGCACACTGAACTAAGGAAAATTTTGGAATTAATACATGTTCAGTTAATAGCTTCTATAGTCTCGATTCGTTAGAACGTATTCGTGTGGATGATGAATGTGAATATGGATGCTACCCACGTATTATACCGTAAAACCACTTCGTTCAGATTAACACGCTCAATGCGTCACACGGCCCATGTGATCATTCTCCGTTGACGCTCGAGCTGGCTGGCTGGCAATATGGCTTCTGTTCATATCTTTTGAAATCGGATCGAGCGACGATCATCAACCTCTCTCATACCCAACGAACGCATTGTCCCATTTCCTTCTTAGACAACGCTCTACTAAAATATTTCTTCATCTTATCGATCCAACACCAAATTTCATTTTCTCATTCAAATTTTGCGGCAACAACACGAAAACAACTCACCTCAACTAACCCCAATAAAAATGGATAATATTGATATGTTCATTGCTGATGATCAGGTATGTGTATGATTTTTTTTTGCAGTTTTTTAATATCACAACAAAACAATAATTCAGTAATCAATGGAATCACTACCGAAAACTTGAGTGATCCGTCTGCTATTCTAGTCGAGCCGAAAATTTTCGTTCGAATCGATCACTCCCTGTCTGCAGCAAAAGATCGACGACTTTACTAAACAACGCTTGTCTGCTGTCTGAACAAAATCTTATCGAAGCACACACTAAAAATGCTAATGACCTCTATCAATCTAGTGCAGAGTTTGTCTATTTTGTGTGCTCTACACACACATCAATTACGAATGGTCAAATCTTCTTATTGAATGTATGATGATGCACACGCTAACATTCAAATATTTGAACGCACATGAACACATACTTTATCGGTCATGCGCCGCCGCTCGTTTATCGTTCAATGAGCACTCGTATAAAGTAAGAGGAAATATGTGTGCTTCATTGGAATGGGCTTTCAAAAAGAGCACTTAAAAGTACAACAACAAAAAATTTAACTGAAAAGTGCATTCGCATTCACTTATTCATTGATTCAGTGTGTTGATTTGGGAATGAACTGAAGCAGGTGTGTCTGCTGCCCTATGCATCAATATCTCATGACACATAGCGATATGTTATGAATATTAAAAAAAAAACGAAATTGTAACACGAAATCACTTGATATAGTACCACCTAATACACACGACACATAAATACGTTCATTGCATAAAATCACTCGAAGAATCTACATTTCTCACAATCAGTTACGTATATTCTATTCATTGAATTGTGCCCATATGGAAAAGTAGAATTCAACATTAGGCGAACGCATCAATGTGAATGCCAGAAAATTTATATTGTGAAGTAAATAAACTTCATGAAAATTATGCTAACATCCATCTTTCGGCAGTCAATTCAGTTGGGGTGGTTCAGTGATTACGCATTCGAAATCGAATCGAATGTGCATTTCAGGACGGCGAGTTGGACCCGAATGATGCATGGCTAATGCGTGCGGCAGGTGGTGAGGATGAACCCGATGAAAATCTCGCGGTTGCAGCCGTTGGTGCTGCACCTCGAGATGACGATCAGTTCTCGTTTGAGGTCAGTTCTTTCGAAAAAAATACATTTCAATGTTTCGTTTATGCTATTCAAATTTTCCCTTATTGTATATGCATACAAGTGTTGATTTTGGATGTCATCTCGAACCGTTGCTATGAAATCAGCCGAATAAACAGGGTTTCCAACAATCCAGTGAATCATTTGAGTGCCAGCTTGGAGCAATCGTCAATATTCACGAAAATCTCCTCGAAAATGAGTGATAATCACGGAAATAAGTCTGTTTCAGGATTCAGAACGTTTCGAAGAGGACTCATTGTGTTCGTGGATGTCCGATACTGAATCGCTCAATCAGAACTGGCGTGGATGGAGTGCGGCTCGAACTTCATCAGCACATGTTGCTCGAGGGGGTACGATATCAATTTCCATGGAAACATTAAGTCACTCATCAATCGAAACAGTCACTCATTGACGCACCACACTCATTCTTGCACTCTCATTGTGATGTTGTCACTTGAACATCTCAAAATGCAATCGTGATGTGTCAAAAACCAATTACTTCATTTGCCCAAGATCCGAGTGTCACTGAAGGGGTTCGAAATTAATTATCCTTTTGCAAACATCCTCCGTTGAATAGAAGAAATCGTCCCATAAGAATAGTGGAATGCATTCAGATTCGCTCATTTCGCTTCCGATTTCGATAATCGTTTACAAAAAACGTAAATAAACAAAACGAAATTTCAACGTTTCAGATGTGAATTATGCTGATGGTGCATGTGCAAGTTCATCATCGCATCACTCCAGTGCGCACCGTTATACGGGTGGAATCACCAGTGTTGCTGTGCCCTCCTCATCGGTGTTACCCCTAGCACATAATCGTAGTCGTCGTTCGACAACCTCATCTCCGTCAAGTAGTAATCATAATAACAATAATAATGACACCAGTCGTCGTGGTATGGACCTTGGTTTGAGTGTAGTGCGAGATGATTGTTCACCTCTTAACGCAGCTTCACCACCCAGTAGCACGTCTAAAAGAAACAGAGATGGTTGGTCTGATATCAGTCACAAGTTTTGTTCATTACGCGATTATCTGCTCATTTCCTAGCTGCAGATGTTATTGCTTCAGGATAGTATATGTTTTGCATAATATAAGAATTTATCAATTGAAAGTATGCACATCATCTCAATCGAAAAACAGCGCAATAGATACATCCGTTGTATTGCTTGCTGTAATCAAAGGATACTTACTATAAAGTCTTATCTTGTGCAAATGAGGTTGTAATTGCAGCAAAAACCATTGCGACTGTACAGAGCTTAGCGGAGCGGGCAGCGCATTGCGCCGCACGGTACTATTCGTTTGATGCACTCGAAGCAGCGTATCATTCGATATCGGTTGAACGACGTCGAACAGCTATCAAACGCGATGCTCGTGATCCAGAAGAGGCTGCTTTCTTGATGAATTCGGCGACGTTCACCGATCATGAGGCAATACCGGACAAATTCTTTTTGAGTATTGTAAGGTGGTGCTTTCCGGAAAGCGAAGAAGATATTCGTCTTTACAGGTAAGCATTTGACGTAGGATCGATGCGTTTGTTCGTCCAGGCGATTTTTTAGTTGCTTTAAGAAATGTATTAATGATTAATATTCCATGCAAAAAGTCATTAAAGGAAGAACATTTTGCTGGAAACGACAATAACTTTCATTCGATTTCAGTTGTCTCGCTAACGGTAATGCGGATGAGTTCGGTCGTGGCGAATATTTGTATGAATCGGATGCGGTTCATGATGTCTTTCAAATAGGTTTCTTTTGAATTCTTCTGAATAAAACCACCTCTAATAATTTCTTCAATTGATTATCCTTATTTCACCAAGCACTCATTTTCAACGAAAGATTTTTATCCCAATAAACGATAGATTTTATATTATAGTTGTTTAACTCGAATTAAGCAATGATCACTGATAATTTAAGGTTATCACCTGTCGGCTGTGGTTAACGGCCTAATCAGCGGGTCAATGAGTGCAGGCACTCTGGCCGTGCCCACATCAGCGGCTGTTCCGGCAACCGTAAAGCCTAATCGTCAATCTAAAAACATCTACAATGTTTCTGTTAGAGTTGATCGGTTTGTATTTACATCACCGAACTTTCCAAACAAACATGCAAACCTTAAATTCATTCGAAATGTTCGATGGTCTATTCACTATCATTTCGTTTCATACACGAACAGAAACGTTTAAAATCGGTGAAATTTGAGTGGAGTTAAATTGTGAAAGTTTTTAAACAACAATGAAATGAACGCAAACGATATCTCGAAAGCTTTTTGTGTGAGTTGATCAGCTGTTATTATGCCTTCGCCCCTGAATACCGTTCAACTTGAAGGTGTCGCATAGTGTCGTGCTCGTGCTCATGTGCTTTCAAAGCGTCATGGTGTCAGCATGTGGTCGCCGTTTGCTTACATCGCATTCATCGCAGTCATCAGGTCGAATATCGTGTCACCATATGGGATTCAATCAATGAACTCACCAATAATAAACTCAAAAAATTCGCTCAATTCCTCATCAATGATCTACCCAGACAGGTTTTGTGTGTGTGACACATTTCGTTCGTTGTGTGTATGCTCATGATTACTAACAATAAGAACACTTTTGCATGTGCCTTCTACTCTTTTCACTTCAAATTACTTAATGAAAGCAATTATTTTGTCACAATATTATTAATGAAATCGTCGTCGATGAATCAAAACCAAACATTCAACAACAATTTCAGTATCTTCCGTTAGCGCAACGTTTAATCGATCAGTTGCGGAATCCGAATTCAGAAATCAACACGGCTGTCGGCGCACCGGATCCAACCGATGGAGGTCATGAAGATGTTGCCATATGGTGTTTGGATCAACGCACACTTCACGAGAATATTCGTCGTATTCTTGTGAAATTTTGTGTCCCTTCGCCTACTGTTCATTGGTACGGATTCCTGAATAACTGTTTTTTTTTGATTCAAGATTCTAGGATGTACATTCTTAGGCGACTGGTACTGTTTGAGAAGGGCGATTGCTGTTTTGAGAGCATAATCCATTGTTGAGAATACGTGCGTTATCAAGAATCCAGCAGAGTTGTTCCCATTTCAGTTGTCATTCAAAACGTTGACATCTTGATTGTAGCAAGCAATGAAATGAAAGGAATAAAATGAATATTTTCGGATGGATTTAACAAATGGATAATGCATTCTTATTGCATAGGAACCATTGAATGTATAAGAATAAAAATCTGACAATGAGTGAATTTGAATGCGTTGATAAATTTAACGGTCTTAATTTCAGTGATGTGCAGTATCTGTCTTCCAATCAACCACCTGCTGCCAGCGAATGGCAGTCACTCCTTCGACCCCACCGTTCAAAAGATCCTGAAGGTTTTCATTTGCCGAACTGTGAATTATGTTATTGTGATATCTGTTAATCATTATCAATGCTCTCATAATTTATTCATTCAATTGAGCGGATGTATTCTTTCCAAGGCGATTCCAAACTCTTGTATTTGTTCCAGGATTGTGGAATCTGTTATCAATTGTTCGCGAAATGTTCAAACGTCGAGATGAGAATGCAACAAGTCTTCTGCATATCATCACTGAGGAATGTTTGGCATGTGCTCAGGTAAGTGTTGTTTGGTTAAATGGTTGTGCGCTACGTTCTTGATTTGCTATGGGAGGGTTCGATTTCGCGAGGAGACGGTATGTAAGGTGACATTGCTCTGGTCGATGATGGTGTTTCAAGACGGGGATGACTTGTGGTTGATTATAATTGTCACAATTTCTGAGACCATTTTATTTCGTCTTACTACCGACTGCCTGAAAATATATTTTTCACGTTATCACATCGTTTCTGCAACAACATCTGAAAACCGTATAAAGTCGTAATGGAATTATAAAAGAATTTTATCATTTCAATGAATTCACGATTGAAGGTTCTGATTTGGTGGTACCAAACGGCGTTGCTGCAGTCAGGTCAGTGGTTTTTGTGCTCACCGTCAGGCAACAAATCCAGTTCGTTGATGTCAAGCCAGAATGCACCTCAGTTCAATTGTGCATCACTTTGTGATGAAATTGTGCAATTGTGGCGATTGGCTGCACTCAATCCACGGCTTTCTGAGCTGGAACGTGAACAGGTTCAAATTTTGATTCCTCTCCTCATTATTATATTTTTTTTGTTGCACCGATATGATCCCCTTCATCAGCATTTTCAATTCTAGTTGCAATGTTGTCATGATCACAAAAAACCGCTCTCTTTCTTCAAATGATAAGTTCCATCATTTGAGAATTAATCCTATCATAATAATGATATCACAGCATTTAGATTAATCTTCCACTTTTGGTCCTTTTTCTTTGTTAACGCTTCCTCAGTGATAGTGTGTGCTTATTTAAGCTGGCAAGTTTTCTGCAAATTTACCATCGTAATGCTGTCGAACGAATTTGGAAGAATATATGCAGCGCAACTACAGACGTTAGTGCGCAGGCGGTAAGTTTTTGAGTTTGTTTTGTGAATCAACCATGTTGTTGTGCTCATTGAACATTTTAAAACCTGCTCTCGTCTATGCGTTCTTGTCAATGGCTCGTAATGTTTAACTTCAATCTTGACATTATTTGTTCATAGCACGTCTGTTTTTTCAGCAACCCAATGGACTGACTGCATCGGTGATCGATCATCGAGGTGAACGATTGGCGATTGAAAACGCTCGTTTCACGTTTGATCTTTTCCCTGGCTTTCTCCTTGCTCTCAAGGCGTGCTATGTCGGTTGGAACGGAATTTCAGTTGAAGGTGCCGATTCGGGTACCACCTCTGTCTTGAAACTCAATCAAGTGAGTGATATCGTTATTAGACTGAAACTTCTCCAAGCTCACATTTTACAATTCTCTGTCTTTCTCAACAATTTCCGTTCATCGAATTAATCGAGGGCTTTGATGGAAGCCAGAATGTGAACTGTTTCGCATTTGTACCGTAGAACCTCGTTTCGGTCATCCGGAAAAACATGATAAACAATCACGAAATGGATTATCATTGAAAAGTATGCGCGACTTCAGCGATTCAGGATATAATAGCGACTGATCAATTGGATTAATGAATAGAACTCAATGAATTATGAGCTGAGCCTTGATGGATATCTCAACTCTACGTCACCAGAATTGACAAAAACTCGTTTATGCTCGCAATACTTTTCAAGTATTCTTAATTTGTTTCAGATGTTATCTGTGAATACGTCTTCTGCGAACGCGCACGTTTCATGCACCGGTCACTACAGCCCAAATATGCCAGTGCTGAGACGTCATTCGCGTATCTCAGAGGGTACGAGTTTGCCCGATGTGCCCGGGACAAGTGGTTCACTTTTCAGGAATGCCTTCTACCACTATTCGGTACATCAGCAGGTTAGCGTGCTGAGCGATTTTCTCGGATATAACGTTTCTTTTCAAAAAGTTGTAATTAGTTCCTCTTCCATCCTCACTCTTCCATTCTCATCGTTCCCGAATCGAATTTGAAGTATGTCCTATAATATTTTTTCAATTTGCGCCACTCATAGGGTTCTTCTCGTTCGACGAAGCGTCGTAAGAAGACATCGTCACGTTTGAATCGTAATCGAATGCATCAACCGTTCGAATTTCACGATGAACGTTCACTGGAACGTGCCGTTCGGAACTTGGCGTTAGGCGAGGAAATGGAGGAGGAAAGTGCAGAGTCGGGACAAGAAAGTGAGACTGGTCCATCGAGACCAACGGAATCGAATCAGACCAACCATTCAAATGCAAGAGAGAAATCATCGAATAACGAGGAATGGAATGCAACGGCAGGCATGAGTGAAACTAAGTATGAATCCATAATTTCATCAAGAGCGTTTCAATTGTACACGTATTCAATAGATCACTGCCGTAATCAGTGCGAAATTGATGTCTCTGATATCACAGTCATTTACGAGCAAGCCATCTTTTTGAGTACAATACAAATCATTCGATGCTTTCAGTAACAATAAGCCAAGCCTATCATGGAGTGATGTGGATGAGTTGTTCGCACGTGCACATATTCAACCGTCCAATTTGGACATTAAATTCGCTCGATGTGAAGCGCTTATGTCCCATGGTTATACACGACAAGCTTGTGATATGGCCATTGAGTTGAGCAATGAGATGATCGAAAAACCTCCGGATTTGTTATATTCGTCATCGAAGACAGAATTCAGGGGATGCCATTCCGACGGTAATGCAGTGGGTTCTAGCAAAATGGTAAATGCTTCTGCGAATAATAAACATTTTGCAACAAATTTTGCTGGTAAACGTTCCTAGCAGAAGTTTCGGTAATATCGACCTCGAGACATATAATAAAGTCACCAAATATTTAGGGTGCTAAGTCAAGAAGACGTAAAAGTTCGCAATCCAGTTCCATACCCACCACATCAACACAGTCTGGTGCTGCTGCAGCTGGCGAAAGCAGTCTCCTTTCAGAATTCGATGAAGGTCTTCTGGAAAGCTCGCAGCTTGCTGCGATAACAATTAGCAGGTATGCATGCGATTCGTTGCACTGCATCGATTGTGTGACATTCATTGAAGCTAATGATCTCTCGTATCGCATTGTTCAAATGAACATGGCAAGATTCGAGCCATATTCTCCAATCTCATCATGTCCTATATTGTCGTGAATCAAATTTCTGATTTCGAACTCCATTTTAGGACAATATTTCTGGTGCAGTCTCTCATCAAAGAACCCGAAACACATCGATTAGCATTCACGCTGGCTCTACACGCTCTGCAGTTGCCCCGAGGACCTGCGGCAACTAAATTCTTGGAAGTTAAACTGTACCATCTGGTTAGTGATATCACCTTGTTGCATCATTAGCCTCTAGCAGTCTCTTTCAAAATGTTCGTACGTATAGTACATTATCGCATACTTGATTACTTTCATTGACATTATGTGAAATATGTTTGACTATATTGAAATCCTGTGAAGTGGCAGTCATCAAAACATTTGGCTCATAACTTAAAGTAGGGCTCATCAGGGATTTGTTAGTTTGATGTAGCATGTTCAATTGCAGGAAGCTGAATTGGTGAACTTGTTGAGGCGACTAGAGATCGGTTCGTATGAACTGCAGCTGATTCGTGATCGAGCTCGGATATTTGTCATGAACGCGAGTATATTCGCCAGTTCTCCACACGCCCGTGTACTGCCAATCTCATTGGCTCATTACCTTCTGGATGCACTTTCCTACTCCCACAACATCACTTCATCATATCAAGGGTCAATTCTATCGCCATATCACATTTCAACCACTTAGAAAATATCATCGATTGACAGTTTTGCAATTGGTGTGTGGCGCATTTTCAAAGACTCATTGAAATGAGTGGAAAACTTATGGACTGGCTTCAATTTTTTCGACCAAACCTTTTCAGCGTTATGGGCATTGCAGATCAGCTGTGTTCAGTCAGTAAATTTCAGGCGTCGTTCGTCAAGCGGAATCACAACTCGAAGCAGTGCACAGCGTCGTCCGTCTGATGAAGAGTTGGCCGTGAAGGTGGCATTAGAGGCACTCGGCATGAAATTAATGGTTTCAGAAGCAGACAATCCAATGTTGTGTGAAAGTACTCGGCGACAGCGTGGTGAACTAGCGATAACAATGTTGATGAGGTTTGACATTTGAAGATGGTTCAATTGAAGAACTGTTATCGTTCGTTGATCGCAATATACAGTTGTGTGATGAGTATAGTGACATTTCTTTCCATCAACATAGTTTCAGATATAAAGATTGCACCGAGAAACTTGCTGTTGTGCTGGACCAATTACTCGATCCAACAATGCATCGTATGTATAAGTTAGTTTATCGCTTCTTAATTCAACGCTCATCTAAAATGCAAACTCAATTCGTCAGTAGTTACTCACGATGAATGCAAACCGAATTGTTGAATTAGTAATGCGAATATTCAAGAAATATCGAAAGAGAATGGCTGAAACATCGATCATATTCCAAATGAACACGTACGTATCTTTCAGAGATCATCAGTCAAACGCCGCCTATTACTTGGAGCAAGATCCAGTGCATGTGAAATTGTATGGAGGACAACGTCCACAGTATCCATATCATGGACAGCGTAGTGATTGGTTGAAAGAATGTCTCGATAACGAGTCTGGTTCGTTGAATCGTTTGCTTATTGCCGAAGCGGCCAATTCAACGAATCTCCTATCTGCAATCATTTTGTACGTCTCAACTTCAAATAACGACACTCAAGTTTCAGTGAGTCGTGATGCAAACTTCCGACGTCAAACGTTTTGTGAAGATGCTGCTGCAAGTGGATCACGGCGTTCATCGCATACAAGTGAACCGTGCGATGAGATAGCAAACGAGATCACAAGTAGTAGTGATGTGTTGTGCGATGATCCGCGAGATAATGAACGATCAAAGCAGCAATTTGATGTCACGTCTTCAATGATCAATCAACGCCAAGAATCAACGTCGGTTCTTTCGATTGCGTATTTTCAGAGGAAAATTCTCATGGTCGAACAACTTTATATGCAGCAATTCAACTGCTCCTCTCAAAACTGAAATGAAACTGCTGAAATATTGATGAATATTCGCATCATTTACGTTGCAAATACGTGTAAATGTGATTTGTTCGACTCATAAGCAGGCAGTTGATATTCCACTTATCGGTTTCATCAAAATTTTCAGTGATGAAAGTTCTTCGATAGTTTCGACGAGTCAACAGCGATCGTCGGATGACAGCAACGACAGCCCAAGCGATGAGAGCAGCAGTTCGGGGATTTCGCATGGTATCATTATTGACGCGGCTCGTCAAACTTCTCTGGTTTGTTCACCTCAAGTTCGATGTCAATATTCCCTAATTCGGACGTCTTGATTTATGTGAAAAACGATTTCATTCATTTAACCCATCTGAAAGATTTACGTTTTCCAATATGTTCTCAATTGAAGGAATGTCAGAGTGCATCTACCGAAACCTCCAAATCACCCTCACCAGCGCACCACGTTAGTGGTGGACTCGGCGGCGTCGGATCCTCTCAAACTCATCCTCCGAGTGGCAGCGAACAAGCGTCAACATCAGCTGCTAATCGCAATTCCGATTCCAGCAGTCCTTACTATAAATTGAACAGGTGTGCACACCACTCATAGCATCGTTGATCCAAGAAGAGAGCACGCAATTCGTTGCACTCAAGTACTGTTCTAGTACGATCCAATGATACAAGATTGCCTGGTTCTATTGTAGAATTTGATGCTCCCATTCTTAATTAGTTGTTTTGATGAACACTGTTGGAGTGAAAATGATTTCTGCGTGCAAAAGCAATCTCTTATGTTGAAGACGAAAGCCGATACCGAGTTCACCGAATCAGGCGTCTGAGGCTCAAGCTCATTATATGATGGAATTGGCGAAACGTTTACTGATCGAGGCTGGTGGTAGTCAAAATACAGTGATTTTCAATGCATCGCAAAATATTGCTGGTCAAAATAACGCTCAGCACAACGGTTCGTCAATGTGTACAGCTCTTTCGTTTGACTTTTGCTGATATGAAGACAAGAACTTCAATTGTTGTATTTGAGCTGAAATCGGTACAATTGAGATGAATTCTCTCTAAACAGTGGTCTATGCATATGGATTGCTAAACATGAAATGTTTATCTACTCATATTCTATTTTATAGGTCCTCATCGACAGTTGCATATTTGTTCATTCTTGATCGGTCTTTATGCGCTTGGATTGAATAATTTAGTATCAACAAGTTGGCAAACTCGCACGTACAGTACGAATGTTAGCTGGATACATGGACAAGCGATTGAAATTGGTAATCTTCCTTTTTTTCATCTCTCTAAAAGATTTCCTATTCTGTTCATTTGGTCATTCAGTCAATCACTTTTGTCACTCATTATCTTCTATATGAACTCATGCTTATTCAGAGATATTCGTATGAACTGAACGTTTTTTTCGATAATTGATTCGGTTTAAGGTTACACAGCCATCAAGATCGTTGAACGCGTTTGGGAGTCACATCTCACCCCAACAGAAGTTGCGGCACTTGCTGATAAGGTTTGTTTCGATCACACACTTATCTCATTCTATCCAAATTCCTTTCTCGAATCCTCATTCGTAGCTATTCTTCGACTCATATTAACGACATCAGCAATGGCCATTTGCAGGCAAGTCAGAGTCGTGATCCAGGTATGGTTGAGGCAGCAGCTAAGTTAGCACTTAGCGTGCTTCCGAAAGCATATGCGCTGACGGCAGCCGAAAGTCAAAAGGCATTGCATCAGTGCAAAGAGCAAAGTTCTGAAATGCTCGAGAAGGCATGCAAAGCTGTCGAGCAAGTTGGTGATCTTGAAGTGTTATTTTGTTCGACGTATCATTTTCTGAATCGATTCGTTTGAACGGTTGATCGAAATCTATTTAGAAAAGTTGTATTCAACGATTCATTATTCATTTTCAAATGTACATAACTAAATTAATCAATTTAATTCTCAGTTCTCACAAGTACTTAAAAAAAACGATTGTTTCAGGCGGCTGAGAAGGATGGTGTCTATCCGGAAGTATTGTTCAAAGTTGCCCGTCATTGGTATGAGTTATTCTGTGAAAGTGAAACAACTGCTCAACAACATCAGCAACAACCAGTAACCACAGCAAATTCCCTCACGAATACACCTCTACAATCTCAATCGCCTGTTGCACAGTTCCCACCAAATATCACTCAAACGCAATCTGGCGGTGAAAACCTACCTCCGCAATTACATCAGGTAACTACATTGATAACTATTTGAAGTGCTATTGGAAAATTGCTTTAATCTGTCCCATATCCATTTTGGGTTGATGAAATGAATGCGATATGTGTCAATTTTACGAACAATTTTCAAAGGAATCAATTTCATAATGCCATCTGAAATCATCCCACATCACTTAACTATCTGCGTTGATAAGACTATAATCTGTTTGCATGGAATCTAATCGATTGCAGCACTAGCACTGTAAGCATGTCAAAGAGTGATGTATGATGAATGTTGTTGTTTTTAAAGGTTTTTTATCCTACGAACGGTACTATGCTGCAGATACCGCAGATGCAGTTCACTCAACTTTCGCTTGCCCAGCAACTTCCCTTCCAACAAGCATCCTATTATCGTTTTCCACCTCAACATCCCTCAGCCACTCAACATCCGTCTGCGTTGTCTCATCGATCCACATCTCTTTTCATGCAACCGATCAACACCGCTCAACAGCAACAACAACAACAACAACAGCAACTTATCATGCCTTATGGACCACGGTACTTCATTTACTGATTATTTTATCAAATTAACTGGTGTATGATCAAACGGGTACTCGTTTTGTTCAAAATCTACAAACACGACTAAATATACGAAGGATTACAAATAGGACTAAATCTACAAATAGGACTGAATATGTATGTGATTTCGTTCGGCGCACTTACTTGTGAGAAGAGCGATAAGTTCTATTGAATATAACAGTAGAGTTGGGATATTAGTGTGATGATTATTGGTTTGATTTGATGTTTGCAGTGGGCCGTTACCACCACCACCAGCAACATCGTCGTCAGCAGTAGTAGTAAGCGGAATGCATCTGAATGCATCCATGCAACTTGGGCAAACCTCGTCAGCACAACAGCAACAACAACAAACGTCAAGTGTTGGTATGATCCAATCTGGAGGTGTGATGAATGTAAACGTTCCGGGCGCTATGTCCGCCAGATCTCTTCACGTTAGTCATTCGGCACCTAATCTTACTCCTCTGCAAGCGGTGCATATCTCGAGGCGTGGCGGCGGCGGCGGCACCTTAGGTGTCAGTTCATGTGCTACTGCTCCACTGCTTCCACCGACCTCGTTTACACCACAGCATCAACCAAACCAACAACCACCCATCACCACTTCTGTTCAACTACAGCATCCGCCACCCGTTGGCAACAACGATCATACTGTGCAGGTTAGCACTCACTCAAAATCCTCACTCAAACGCACTGGAACGCTGCAAAAAAGAAATCAAATTACATCTCTTATTTTCTGCAAATGCACAATCTATTACACAGAACAGTTTTCGCTATCACTCGCTCAAAACTCTTCATCTAGTTTCATTCCAAAAGGGAGCCATCTGAACAGAATTATCATTTAGTCAAATATTTCACGCGACATTGATCGGTAATATTTCATTTCCCAAAACCATCTGAAACTACCACATTTGATCTTACTCATAGAAGAAACACCTGAGATACTGCATCGAACACTCAGTTTCATTCATCGCAAAACACTTCATGATCGCATATCACATACGAAAATGAGTGAAATTGACGTCTGAGTGCCATGCAATATCAGTCATGCACTTTCGTAATCGAGCAGAATGCGCATGCTGATTATTTTGGATTGTCCCAAGAAGATTAGATTAGATTTGAGGTGAATTGTTTTTGAGTTGCTAACTGTGCACAGCATTGATCGTTGACTATTGTGAATCTTTCTAAAATGTATTAACACTAACGAAACTCACTCAGAGATGTGTAGCGCTTGCAGCTCCACAATTTTTTTTTCAAAAATTTTATGCATTATCATCAAACAAACGTATTCAGTGGAATTGAAGATAATTTCGTGTGTGTTGTTTAATCCAATACACTATTTTGCATTCTATTTCGAAATGGAGCCATTCAAAGAAAACCATTGTGTATGTTTTCGGCATTTTTATCATGCTCCGAAAAGATGCGTTGACTTAAGGCGTTGAGATGGACAACTGTTGTCATAATCTTCAGTTTCAGGCGTTAGTTAAGCGTATGAGAGTTGTTACTATGTTTCGCGGAAGGATTTCTTTAGAATGCGAAAATGCGATGAGTGGAAGAATGAAAAAAATACATTCATTCAAGTTTCACTATATCGTTCAAGTTTAATTATAGTTCAATTACATTGAGAATTATAGTGTTATAGTTTAACTGCAGTTCAGTTCATACCTGATTAACCACCGCATAAAAAGCTCACCTACTTCATCGTGGACGCAACCTAACTAGAACTGATTATCATTCAGATGTCTGTGCCATCGCTGAGTGGAGCTCCGGCTCTCTCAACGCTACATCACCATCAAAATATCGCTACATCTGGTCCATCGATGATTCAAAACTGTCCCCAGTTGCTTTCCACGCCACCGCCACCGTGTGGCGCTGCAATCAGCTCAGCCACTAACGCTCAAATGCATCACGGTAATCCGCTAAGCACAGCTCCACCAGTATCGCATCCTCCACCAAATTCCATTGTAACCTTCATCCATCATCAACCGAATATAACCAACACAATCGCACCATCAGTGAGTGGCGGCATGATAGTGGGTGATCCAAGAATGGTGAAGTTGGTGCATGCGCATCGTGTCGGTATGAAGGCACTGGAAACGATGGGTAACCGAAATCATGACGATAATCGAAGTTACGCCAAATTTTCACAGGTTTGTTTATTCAGCTCACTGATATGAACTGAGAAGTACCTTACCATCATAATCAATATAAGGCATTTCAACAACGCATTCCTCATATATGGGGCGCGGCGCACCTTCCCCGAGCACGTTGCAAGAAAAGGAAAACGAAGAGGGAATGAGAAGTTTGAAGGTGACGGACGGAGACGGTTTCGGGAAAAGATCCGCCGAATAAGAAAGAATGGATTGGAGAAGGAAAAAAATAAATGTTGAAAAAGGCGCCTCAAATTTCAGCTGTTTTCTCGAACAAACCAATTTGTACCTCACCATCGGCAAAAATCCTGGCTACTACGCCACTGGATGTACTCATAAATGTTTTCCGTGAGAGATTCGTTCAAGCACTTCACATGTGCATTTCAGAATCCGGCCTATGCTGACGATGTACGATGGCTATTCTCGATAGCCGTTAAATTGGGTGGAGTATTCACGCAGAGTTTTTGCGAGGTTGCTGCTCGTTCGATCGCGTCGCCGTTCGTGTTATTCTCATTAGCCGTTGAATCGACTAAGGTCTTTCGTTTGAATGATATTATATTTCACCTTAATACATCACCTTACTTGATGTTGCTTCAAAATTCCATCTCAACATTTCATTCTTCACATCGCCTTATCAGTCATTTCGGTAGTGCGCGAATACGTTGTCGCTCACACAACGCGTAAGGTTTGGAATGAATATGAACGCATCAAATGGTGTGACTGAAATAGTTGTCAATTTAAGGTTTTCCACTGGCAAATGCCGCAGATCAGCTATCATTCTCAAGCTTTGTTGCATCCAATTATTCGATCACAGATGGCCAACGGTTCGTCCAACTCAAAACACAATCACGCTCCTCAGGTTCGTCGCTTCTTTTGCTCTGTCACATTTCCGAAAAAAAAGTTTCTTCCAAAATCACAGAATTAACCTAAACGACCACAGTGCGAAATGCGAATTCAGCGCCACGTATCCAATTGCTGTTGCAATTGGATACGTGGCACTGAATTCGCACGTTCTCGTTGAATGTCCAGACTGGACAGTATGCACAAATCAGATTGTATATTTTTACGAGTTATGATGCGAAAATTGTGCGCTCAATCGTTATATGGATACAAACCAAGCAATGTGCTCAATTGGAAGTGTTTTCAGGTTCGTTCCGTGTTGATGCAATGTGGCTTCCCCGCACCAACGGCCGACTTAATGCAGCATTGCGTGGAGATGTTCTATATGGCAGCTAGCTCAAAACTCAGTCATCCACGATTCGTTGCTTCTGATACTGAAGAGGTTACTGCCTAGAATTAGTTTTTGTTTGATATCATCGTCTTCGAACTGATCTGTAACTGATTCGTTCGGGTAAAGTTATGAGTGTCAAGCATTAAGCGAAAACCGAAACATTTTCAAATGTTTCAATGTCATAGGCGAAGTGGCAAGACTAGTTGTTCATATTCCATCGATTAGTGATTGAATGAATGGAGCATTGTTCAAATGGAAATGCAATGAATCAATCGTCTGTTTCAGGTTGTGCAATTGGTGAAAACGGCTCGCGATGCGTTCTATTGGATACCTGGTCCAGGTAAACTGATGTTCGACGATTTCATGCGGCATGTTCGCAAGCAGAAAGCGTGTAAAAAAGATGTGGCACAACGCATTAATGCATGCATACAACAACCAAGTTGATTCAGCAGCAGTTGTTTTCTTATGATGTTTTTTATGCTATAATCACTCGATACGTGTACCTCCGATACCTACACCATATACCTTATCGATCCGCTAATCACCGTCATTCAACTTTTTTTGTGTTGTCAAACAGGTTTATGCGATGATCAAGTAACATATAACGTTCAGCTAATCAACCAAAATCAACCATTTGCTGATTTTTTTTCTTTCATTTTCTCATTTTGTTTACTATTATTTGTGTCTATGTTACTTGCTTCATTGAATGTAAATTATGAATCTTCTCAAATTTATGCTCTACTTTTCAAGTCGATCGTGTGGATTTTCTCGTTGAACTTGTGAAGTCATGGTCTGTTTCGAAAGGAAGCGATTGTTGAGTTTCTTATCTCATCTCTTCATGTCCTCATTTGTTATTGTTTTCTTATTTCGATCTTCTAGAATCGCCACCTTGATTACGGCGAACTGTTTTATTAGACGAGAATGCGTCCCAATTTTTGTTGCTTGTCTCGTTCCTGTGCTTTATATCTTATCATTATTGTTGACGTATTACCTTGATTATCATTATTCTCGTTTTAATTCGAACATTACATATTATTGTTTTTCTGCTGTATTTTATTTTTAAAACTATTTTTCCAAGTTATTTTGAGCGGATTTCCATGAAAACATTCGAATCACTATCAGTTATTTTCATGATTCGCTGGTCCATCCAGTTTTCTCGGTTTTGATTCTAAAACAAAAAATCACGTCAGATTCCAACCTGAATCCAATTGGAATCACATCTGTGGTTAGTCTACGCTGAGATCAATTTCATAGGCGATTTCAGCTGCTCTCCTGATATCGTCATACTTTTTTGGCTTTTGAAGGAATAAAAAGATAAAAGCGAAAGCAGTTCTAAGACAGACAAACCGATGTTCAATTTGAACCGAACGATGAGATAGATATGCCCCTCAACCAGGTTACACATGCAATCATTGTTGTATTGTTTTTCTTTATTTTCTCTGTTTGTTGTTGAGTGTGATTTTGTTGTTGTGAAAACAACAAAAAACAATTGGAAGAAAAGAAAAAGTTTGGAAGAGGCTTCAAAGCTGCTTTTAAGCACATGAATGCAATGTTGTGTGATTCAAATGTAAAGCAAGCTTTAAGGCCTCTTTCAAACACTGTTTCATACCTCATTCATGAACGATTGTATTACAAATTGAATAATAATCAGTTACACGCATATGTGTGATCAGCTCAATTCGATCGATCCTTGTAATCACATCATCATTGTAATATCAATCCTGTCATAACTCTCCTATCATCCGTATAATCTTCATCGTTCACACACTCATTTGACAATTAACTTCATGTTGTTTCATTGTTTATTATTTGCTCGTCAATGTTTATCAATAATTTGTTGATTATATTTGTTTTTGTGTTTGTTTGTGTGTGTTTTTATATTTATGTGTAAGCACCGTTTTTGTTACTAGCGTTTTTAACGTTCCTCTCAGTTTTTTTTTTAACGTTTCAATAATGATCATTTCGAGACGCATTTATAATGTTTCATTATAAATGGATTGATTACTCGTTGATTGCTAAGCATCTCCATTCATCCTCTACTCATACTGATAATACTTTTGCAATTATTTGTTATGATAGTATTATTTTTGTTATTATTATTGCTACTCATGCTGTTGTAGTTCTCATTATTATTGCTATTAACGTTAGTTTCGTTACGATTATCAGGACTGTTGTGTTTTAGCGATTCTTGCATTTTTATGTTGTGTCCACATTACCGAAGAAACGAAATCTGAAAATGAGAAAATATTTCATGGTGGTAAAAACCCGAGAGCATTTTTTTTGCTTTAGGTAGAAGTGACTGACGGTTTAGGCAAATAGGGCATATGAACAGTCGTACGCATCATCAGCTCATCTTACTCACTCTCTGAAAGTTGCTCATTTGTGATCAGTTGGCGACTCCCAATCGAATAGCTTTAGATTATCCGTACAGACGGTATTCGATGCCTAATCATGAGTGGTAAAATTAATTCTGTTCGTACTCAGACGATCGTTTTTTTTCTTTAAACATAATTTACGAAAAGTATTCGCCGCCTCTATGCTCTAACGTATTTCGTTAATTTTGATGTTGATTTGATGCTATCTGTTGTTATTTTTATGTGCGATTCCATAATGTTTCAGTTTTTATTCGTTTTACTTTACTCAAAGTTGTTTTGTTTGAGAAAAATGTTTTTGTGTTCCATACTAACGTATTGAGAAACAATATGATGACACTTTGCACACAATAATGATATCACCAATTGATAAAAACCTTCGAACACATACCAATTTCAGCACGGTACAGTTTGAACAAAATGTTCATTTGAGTTTTACGGTTTACATGCCCCATCAGAGTCAACAGTGAACAAACGAATCAACGCATCATTATTATCCAAAATTTCTCATATGAGTGCAAGTGAATGAAACGAATCCCTTTTATCGTTGATCGTGAGTGTAACGATAAAGATATTCCATTAATCATGCCCAAGCAGGAAGATATAGAATATCGTTAAGTTTTTCGCCAAACATGTTTGCACACATGGCACTTGAAGAAGAAAAGTCGTCTAGGATATGGAATCTGAGTTATCAAACATTACATTCTGATGTTTAGAAGGATATCCGATTCCTTTGGATTATGACAAGACACAGTAGTCCTACGATTTCAGATCACAAGACACGTACGATTTCCGATGCAGATTACTTCCTTAACAACAGGCTGATGAATTTCTTGAGTATCCTTATTAATCACTGAGGAAGCCTCTCATTCTCTACGGCTCAATAATCTTAATCTATCTGAAACTAAACATGGAATTTTCCGATAACACGGCATGTAATGTTCGAATGTTTTTATTCGTAAAAACGAATGGTTACAAATTACGGTAGTGATAAAACATTGAAACGTTCAAATCGTAACCCATCAACCTTATCCAGATAGAACAAGAAGCCGTAATCACCAATTTCAACAGCACAACCTTCATCTTCTTGAAATATCTGATAAAAACGTCGCTTTCACTGAACAAAGGTACCAATTCTTGCGAATAAAAAACACATAAAATGAACAGAAAAAAAACGTGAGAATGCAAGGAATCGAAGAATTTTTACAAAATATTATTCGTGAATGATACAAAATAGAAAATCGTTTCACCGCATAAAATCACACAAACAATCCAAATATCGCCCATAGTTATGATGCTGATGATAGATTTTTGATGCAGTTACAGATGAATAAATTAGCAACACATATGCAATGAAACAAATGGATTAACGAACGAGCAAATAACTGAAAGATGAGCGATAAAATCAAATTGAAACAACGAAACTGCTCAATGGATGCTCAATTCTGTCAGGTTGTTGCCTAATTCGGAGAATTAACAACCAATCAAGATGTATCACACAAATGAATAAAACAAACGCGGAACCATATTCACATCAACCAGCGCATAAATACATTCGATCAACGTTTGAAGAAGTTCAATATTTTAGGAATATCTGTGAAATCAACTTTCGAAACACCACATACAATCAACATCAAATCAAACTCTTACTTTGACACAATTTTATGTGCTCTTCTAACATCAGAGAGTCGCAGCTTGAATCAACAAAAATTAAAACACTTTTATAAGTATCATTAAGCGCGTCAATGAAATGATGCCCCTCGAAAATAACCATAATTCCACCTTATAGTAATTACGCATGGACCTCAGTCAGAACTGATTGCAGCCGTATTTGAATGAATCAGTAAAAAGCGAAAAAAAATTGAAAACAAAGATTACGCATAAAAAATGATCGAAACACAAAAATCATCTAATCACAGTATCAAGATAAGATAAGTCAAGAGACATAAAACAATGGATCAGTTATGTCAAATAATTTTGTAAAAATATATAAATCAGTGGAAAAACTCGCGAGAAAAATTTCATCATTATGAACGAGCACGCCGTTATGCGCCACGAAGTTTTACCGGAATGGAAACAAAAAAAAGATTCTCAACAATCTTTCAATTACATTTCGGTGTTTTTGTTTCATTTCCTCACTAATACTTTGCAATGGAATAAAACAGAGTAACAAATAAAGAAATTGGTCAACTTGAAAAAAGGAAACCAAAAATATGGTCGGTACCACATTAATATTCGTTAGAGAATGTATAAATACAATGAGCTTAATCGAACGATATAAGAAGACCTTCGCTAGGCTGTTGCACTTCTGGCTGAGCTTGTTCAATTGCTGCTCCTGCTGTTTGTGTATTAACAATGGGAGCAGATGATGGCGTCTGGCTTATAACTTGATCTGGAAAGGATTACCTGATGATTAAAAGCATCAAATGATGTCAAAATACATCTGGATTTCCACATTATACCATATGCGATTTCCGTTAATGAGTCAGAGTTTCACTGATGAGTTTATTAGCACAATTCATCTGAAGAAATTATCATAAATGTTAACACGGACTGGCTGCTTGATGTTCAGTGCACGTATGCAAGAAACAGGGGTCTACGACAATTGACCAAGCGACATCTGCCAACACGATGTTTCGCCAAAAAAAGTCGGTCACACAAACTTCGTCTAGGTTCAACGTAAGCGTAGCCTCAGCGTAAGCCTAAGCGTTCGCGAACGAAGTTTGTGTGACCGACTTTTTTTGGCGAAACATCGTGTTGGCAGATGTCGCTTGGTCAATTGTCGTGTTCCCAAGAAACAGAACAAACTGTTCGAAAACTTACTTTGGTAGTACTGACCGCCAGCATTCGCGTACTGAGGATGAGGTGGCACATAGATACTTTGAACAGTGGAATTCGGTACTGCTGGTGGCATAGTCGATTGAACATATCCTGCGTTTGCTACCTTCAAATATCGAGATGAACATACTCACTCACGACAAATAACAACTCAGCATGAACAGATCTGCACCGTTCACTCTTTCATAACCAACATCATAAACAATACCGGAATATTTCGATCAAAACTTGAATTACCGCAACCAGAAAAACTTCTCCACTGCACATATTGCATTCCACTAATACTACACTGATTATCAATAAATTTGTGCGCGAAAAGCATTCTCTACAGTAAATTTCAATTCGTCTCACAAGTACTCTCTTTTATGGAAATAAGAGATTATTAACCAAACTCTGAAAATGAAACGTTCTTTTTCTCAGCTACAATATACTCCTACCAATAACCTGGTACGTGTTTGCGTACTGCTGCTGATTTGCATACTGTTGGGCAGTAATACTATTGGCATTATCAACTGATGGCATCGTATAAGACGAGTTTAATTGTTGTGGTAAAGAACTTGGTATTACTCCTGCGGCAGGTTGCTGTTGATATACACTGTAGTCCGAGCCGACGAGCATCGTTTGAGGTTGTGCTTGCGATATCATTCCTTGTTGTTGTGGGTACATAAATGATTGTTGCTGCTGTTGTGGAATAACTTTACCATTATAAGCAGCACTTATTATAGGGTTAGATGCAGAAGATATGGGTACTTGCATTTTACCATTTGATGTTACCTTAAATTATATCAGTCAAAGATAACAGTTGAAATTCAAAAAGAAACAAACTTTGTGAAAACGGAGCACGATCAAAAATAATACTTCAAAAAATCGGCTTGAGCATGAAAGTGTTTCTCAGAATTCTGAGAAAAAATTATCCGAAAAGTCGCATCGCTGGATTCGTATTTCGAAATGGATTTCCAAAAAAGAAAATCGCACCGCTGGATTCGAAAGAGACTGCATTGGTGTTTGGGAATCAGATTGCATGATTGGTTTTTGCTGTTGTTGCGAGTGATCAGTTCCGTTCATTACTGGTTGTGCCATAGATTGCTGTTGCATCGGGTATTGCGCTTGTTGCAGTTGGGCCACATTAGCCTGACCATTCACCATGTTTTGCTGATTGATCTGTTGTTGCGACGACGATGTAACCTGAGGTCCCAGTGAGGCAACAACCTGAGTTTGAGACTGAATCTGGTTTGCACTCGAAATCTGCTGTGGTACAGGCGGTGGTAGAGACTGGTTAGGATCGGCAGCAGCATATGCGACGGTGGTACCAGGTGGATAACCTAAAAACAAGAGAGAGATGATGAAAAGGATCATATGCAACGCAAGTACCTGAAGAGTGTCTCACTCAGAAAAAATAACTGTAAGATATGTTCTAAATACTAAAGCAATATTTCGTTCCGGAATATCAGTCACGATCTAATCTGCATTATGTTCGCCACACTGTTATCATAGTGTAAAACTTGCTACACATATTTTTATGCGATAAATAAATAAGTGAATAAATACTGAATGTGAATTAAATTATGAGCTCTAATTTACCATATTGTTGAGTAGGATATTGCTGAGTGCCATCTGCATAGTAGGCTTGTTGCAACATAGCTGGGGGCTGGTTTGAGACATTCATCTGTTGAGGTGATGCATAGGGGATCTGTGGCGGAGGTTGTGGTACTGCAACAGGCTGGCCTGGATAGTAGCTTGCCGGCTGCTGCTGTTGGTGCATGCGTCGCATTTGCATCTCTTGTTCTTGTTGTTGAAATCGCAATAAAGCCATATGTCGCTGATGCAATAACAGTTCCTCAAAACAAAAACGAAATTCAAAATTGAACACACAAATCCGTTGAAAGCGTAGTAAATCTAGTGAAGCTAAATGCATTGAAATTCCCCAGCAGTATATCTGGAACCACTTAGAATCACTAGTTCTAATAGTCTACCATTCTCATTCATAAATTCTCGTTCTCAGCTATCTGAATTTCGTTCGATTCCAGCTGATTCAACCCCAATTCCGAGCCAAGTACCAAGTATTCACGCTTAACACATTCTTCAAAAACTCTTCCATTAGGATATCATCATGAGTGTTTCGTGCTTCAGCAACGATGAGGCGGAACACAAAACTGAATCGTTTCGTCATAAAACAACAACGAACATGCTTCTTTTGACGCATCAGATCCACTTTCTGCTGCATTTGCTGCTGCCTTAAGCGTTGCTCCTCTAACGCACGCTCTTGCTTCCGTCTTTCGTAGTCTTCACGCAGTGCGTTCACAGCCTGACGTGCCTCTTGTATGTGCGCCAAATGATCTTGCAGTGATTCGAAATAATCTGATGGAAAGGCGTTATAAGTTACACAGTAATACAGCATCATGTGTTGAATGACACTATCAACAAAATACTTTCTTACAACTATACGATTCATCTCTCTTTATTAACCATTCAGTGAGTGAACAAACTAAGCGACTTTATGAGTGCATGTACTCACTTCGTTGGTCCTCAAGTTTAGTCATTCTAGCCATAACTTGTGCGTGCATTTCAGTTAGACGAATGAATAACGACTGAATCGCAGTGTCATTCACAATCGATCGATTACGTGCAATATTCGAGCGAATTCTGTTATCCATTACTGTCACCTGAAATAAGGAACACCGAAATTTGCGGTCATGTTTCAAAAATATGACAAAATCTCTTCAAATCATTCATTTTCAGTTAAGAATACCAACAACGCTCGAAACCACACATTCATCTAACGAGAACGTTGAAGTTACCAAAATCAACAGCAGTCATTGATAGAAATATGAACGCAAAGAAAGGTAACAACAACATATTTGTTCATGACAATAATAAGACTGATAGTTACAGCAATCACCATAACAGAACGAAAGTATCAACAGTGCTAATAAAAACCACATAAAATGCAAACCTGTTCATTGAGTTGCTTACAAAATTCCATCGTTTCGATGGTCTCCTCTTCGTCGGCACCACCGAAATGTTGTGTTGGTGTGATATTACCATCGAGTTGTTGAACAGTTGACGTGATCGATAGCGCTTCTCCAGATAGATTCCGTTTCAGGTTGTTGTTGTCGTTATCGGAACGTGACAGTGACGATTCGCTTGGTGGTGGCGCTGTGGGTGTGGGCGTTTTACGGCGTTCTGCTTGCAAGTGCGACGCAGGAGTGGTGACACTATTCTGAAAACTCTTCTCAAATGATAGCTGAATCTGCATATTGATTGCACGCTCTTCAAACCCCTACGAGTTGAAACGCACACATTATAGCTAACTAAGACTCGATAGCCATGCAGCAAATTTTTAAAAAAATCAGAGTGAATGAAAACAAACGACTTGAATCGACCGCACTGAAAGAAATTATCAAATACGATGAATCTGTCAACGAACTATGAGAAATCTACAATTTCGCTGGGAAAAGCGACAACTAACCGCATTTTTTTGTTCATTTTTACGTCGCTGCCAATAATCACGATTCAGATAACGCGCCAATTCCGGATCAACGTCCGGTTCATGACTTACAGAGACATCTGCCGACTCGCTACCGGCTGAAATAATCAATAAAATACTAAAAGAACCGCATTAAGTAATCAAATGAATTCATGCATAGCACAGAAACATCATGGAAGATTGATTGATGATCGAAAAGGATAATTTGATGAAGAGTGTGAGAAATAACTCGAAACAAGTCACATAAGATATCAGTGAACTTTCACTCAAAACACATCATTCCTGCGACGTGACAACATTTAATTGTCTTTTGTCCATGCTGAATGGTGAAAATAAAAAAGACAGTTCGAAACACCGTTATTATAGCTTACAGCGTTTATTGCCCGCCGTTCCTTTGTATGAGAAATTCTCTGCGTGATCAGAAGTTGAAGATTCAGTGGCAGGATTCGCAGAGGGTTGTGAGCGTACACCAAAAGCATCCGTACCATTGTACATCTGATAGATTCTACGTTGTCTTTCTTCTTCCTAAACGAATATCCTTCAGACTAAGGAAACTGCTAAACAAGAGGCTGCTTATCATCAAATATGTGAAGCATTTCCGAAATATCTTCTTAAACAATACCTTCAGTTTATGAAACAACTCAGGGGAACTTAACGACGGTCAACTAACTTGCGCTTCCGCCTCTGACTGACTTATTGCTAGGGCAAGATTCAATTCGTCCTCTTCTGCTTGTTTCAGTTCTCGTTCTCGTTCTTCTGCCGTTTTTATCGCATCTGCTGATAAAGGCTTTTCATTTTTTGATTGGGTTGCTGCCGATGGTTGATTGCTAGATGAAGTGATAATGGCTGAAGGATCCATATCGGATGATTGTTTCACCTTGGCTGACGGTGTCTTGTCGAAACATCCGTCACATACACGAACCTGGACGAACACAAAAATAATCTGGCTTAACAATTCCATCTCATATCATGTTTTCAGATATACTCATTCAAACAATAAATCACTGCCCTCACAAATATAACACCTAAAACTTGTTTCAGTGTGAATCTACGCATCCATCCAGATACAGGCGTCACAGATGCATCAGGTCTATTGAAGAAAATGAAAACATTCGTTCCTCGAACATTAAAATCAAATTGTGCAGATGATTTGGAACCTACAAATGCAATGAATGGTAACTAACAAACCGGCTTTTCGATACCATATTGCGGTAAATAGCTCTGTTTACTGCTACATTTATCGCAAAAGATTTGTCCACATGCTCGACAATGGTGTTTGCGGGTGATTAGGCCGAATGCCGTACGACACCTTAACGGAATACGGCTTATTCGGCAACAGACCGAAATGTTCAACTCAAATTTTCTGCATAATTTTGATGGTGCTACATGTAGCATCACCAAAATTATGCAGAAAATTGAATCAATACTATCGCAATCGGTGACTGCTTCAGTTCATAGCAATCAACAGTTGACAAGCTTAATTCAGATTATTCAGGTACTCCAAAAGACACCTGGTTAGCTAAAAATTTGTTTATTGTTTGTATCACCACTATCATCATTGATAACATACGATAACTATGGGTGTATCTGCTGTGGGGCTGGACACGGAATGCTGTGATCGTCATCCATTTACACGTACAGAGATGAGTTTTCAACTGACACTAGCAATCCATATAACGAAGAGATGAATTATTTTGGTAAGTACCTGAAGCATTCGTCGCCATCAGCCCATTCGGGTGCACTCTCAGCAACGAACATTGCCTCGGCTTCCGCCACTTCCGGAAATTCGAAACCAGCGAACTTCATCAAATTATGCGTATCAACAACAATCTTATATTCCGGCTTATTTTTGAACGCCATCGCCCAACACTGCAGCAGTTCCAGTATCTTATTTTTCACCTTATCTGTTGTACTGTCCAATGAGAGATTTTTCAGATCCTCCATGAAATCTTTCGTGGCCACTTCTGCGTGGAATTTACTTCCACAATTCTTCATGCATGCCTCCAGAACAAGTAATGCATGATGAGCAACATGAGGATTTTCGTTATGGTAGCGTTTACGAATCGATGCAACCGCTGGTTTTATGGGTGCTTCGCCGGCTCGGATCAGATCAACACATTCGATTATCACATCCCAGTTCGGCTCAATCAATGTCGAATCAGTTGCTTTCTCTGCAAGTTCGACAGGTGATGTGTGCAGAGCACATTTAAAATGCTGGAAGAACAAGACTTCCGCTGACGTTCAAATAGTAAAAAGTAATTCAAGAATGTGATCTAATAAACTAACCGAGCAACCTATCGAAACGTTTCGACATTTTGTTGATGAACAAGCCAACAACAACCAACGCTTTACACCAAATGCGCGAAACAAACCGATCTCAAATTCACCAACTGTAATAAATAAAACCAATTAAATATTCATTAACCTAAAGATTTCGTGAGCAAATCTGCTGGAAGCACGAGGAAAGCTGCGGACTACCTAACAAAAATCATCAGAATATCATCGGAATTCAGAGCACAATTCAAAATTGAGAACAAATGCATTTACAATCCACCAGATTAAAGTTTGATTATAAATTAGTAAATGAATCTGAACATTTCTGCTTCGTCGTAAAAAATTATTGATACATCAGTAAATATGTATGAGCGAAGAATTCGGACACCCCGTAATGTTTTATTGAGATTTAGCGTAATCGATTGTCGATAACGTCATTCGCGCACTGAAATTTACGACCAAAATTCATGATGAATCGGGTTTGCGGTGACAAATCACCGTGTGCAAAACTAGTGAACACGAGCTGAACACGCAAAGTTCACTTCCAACGATTCCATCTAAAACGTTGTGTCGACTGCAAATCGAAGCATTATAGTTGGACAAGTACTATTATATTAATGGTTTGCAGTTTTGCGGTGCTTATCCCCTGTCTGTTTAAACCAAATACGCGAAACAAACCGATCTCAAATTCACCAACTGTAAAATGCTACTCTTCATTGTGCGACTCAAGTTTGTTAGTATAGGCAATCACAGGAGAACAAAAAAAAAACTCAGCCAGAGTCAATTCATCAATATCCTTTATGTTTCCACAAGGGAAAATCTGAAAATGTCTGGGTGAGACATCAAGAATACTGGTGTATTGATGTTGACAAATTTTTTAAAATTACACCATACAAATTGAAGACAACACACCAAGTAAATTTCGATTATCAAAATCACACTTTTTGAAATTTTGTGAAATCTGCTTGAAAAGTTTGAAATTTCGAATTCAAAGCCAGAAATTCACAGAATTGTTTGCAAACATCAATTTTTTAGTGCGAACAAGAAGAATGTGCGAGTGGAATTCGGAGCACTTCTAGCCATGTTTCACGATAAACAGGGATGAGTCTCAGTCCTGCGATAAGTCAAAGCCTGTCGCCCATGACAAGTCACAACCAATGTCTCAGAGCAAGCATCACCCTATGTCCCCTTGCAAGTGTCGATCTGAGCCGGAGATAAGCCTCAACCGGCACTTCAGGAGCAGCCACAGTTCAAGCATCTCGGCGATCCTCAGTCCTCGCCTTGTGCAGTCCTCAGTCAGAGGTGAACCTCATTCTGAGCCCCATGGTAAGTTACGATTTTGTGATTGCGATACAGTGCAATTGAATTATGAAAGTTTCATGTTCCATTGTTGATTGCAAATCGTTTCATCGCATTTATAAGATGCAGATGTTGTCCCTGAGTAAATTGAATGAATGATTCTTTGGTTACTGCAAAAGAACAATGCAACAACAAACTATTCATTAAGTGCTTCACAGCAATTAATTGACTCATTGATATGCAGCAGCTGTGAGCATTTGCTCAAGACTATCTGTTGCAGTTGACATTCTAATGAATAAACGAACATGACAATTGATTGAAACGAATGAATAATACTCAACATCATTCGTCAATTCATTAGCTGAAAGCACTCATTTTCAATGCATCTGTATGAATTGAAATGTAATGCGCATAAAAACAAAAACATTTATTTTCAGACATCTTTCACTCATTCGCACAGGCAATATGAACACTTTAATTTTGAAAAAAAACAAATATCCTAATTTTTAGAAATTAAGCGCATCAGCTTAAAAATCATTGAACGCAACGCAATAATCATGATTAGTACAGATAACGAGCATGAAGCATGCAAATACAGAAATACGAGATTATTATTTAAGACTAGCGAGCAGCTTCTTCGATCAGGTGTCGCGTATTCGTACTTACTGATCAAGTCGCGTTTTCATCTCGTAGCTAACTGATCAGTATATCCGGGTAGAGCAAATAGATATGCATGAGCATCATATGCTTCGTCTGATGACTGTGAAAGACGATTTAATCGCGTTTGAACGTCACAATTAGAGGCTTTCGTGTTCCCAGTTCGGTCGAATTTTTGTGATGCTAATTTCATTTCAGAACTCACAAATAGACCAAATGTCCTAATCAACCAGTGTTAACAACTAATATTGTGCAATGTTAACGATGGTCTCGATGAACACAACACAGTTCAATCATGACTTTCCATATATTTTTGTTATCCTCGTCAGATGAATACTTCTGCTTATGGTACGAAATATAGTAAGATTGATAAAATTCCATGGGATCACTTATATACACTGAACTGTTCGATGTGCTGTATCGTAGTTTTGCTGCATCGACAATTGCAGCTTGACATTTCAGTGATTTCTGATAGACGAAACCGTTTTTCATCTCTTGAATTATAAACGATGCCTGGAATTTTTTGGTTTTTAGTTCACTGTCAATCGTTTCACTGGGATTTGCTTTATAGTGATGATTGAGATAACTCAATTCCACTCTTTCAAATTAACTTGCGTGATTTCGATAGAGATTTACTTTTGAACAGCGCGGTAGCTAACGGTAATCTCACTGTTCGAAGTTGTTGGTAATCAGGAAAGCGAACTGTTACTTGTTTTTATTTTTATTTGCTTCCATTCTCGTTACTAATATTATTCTTAACGTTTAATATTAACATTAACGTTTAACTCGTTAACGTTTAACGAATGTTGATACGATAAGTTCACTCGCTATAATGAGTTGGTGGATACCAATGTGTTCTTCAGAGAAATTTTTGGAAGACAGCAGAAAATGCTCATAGTTGCAAGTAGAATTGCGGCGTAATTTAACCTATATTTCCATCTCAATGCACTTTCATTTACTATATTTCATATAAAAACGGTCTCACAATCTATCTTATCAGTGAAGATGAAACCGATTAATTTCGAAAACTTTTTAGGCAACACTTTCTTGGGAATGCACAATTCGGATAGCATTATTCGAGTATCATTCAGCGGAATCAACTAAATAAAATTTCTCACCAAATATTTCCAGCAATATAACGTTTCACATGATCTAACACCACCTTCCCAGTCGATTACTGTTCGTACCATTGCGTCCTCAAAAGTATCCCAATATTCCGGTATGAATCCTCTACCTTGCAAAAGCGCATGACGCCGTCCCAACGCCTCAAGTGATATTTTTGAACGATTCCGGGTGGGAAGATTCATAGACGGACACAACCCCAGTCATATAGTTACACTCTTATCACATCATATGCCAGTTAGTTCATGTCACTTCCGTAAAAGAAGTCACATGAACTGACTGGCATATGATGTGAAGTGACTTCATGTTTTGGACTTCATGTAAAAGAAGTCCAAAACAATTACGATCAATTTCAAACGTTTTTTTAAAATAAATTATGCTAAATGATGAGAAAAAATTGTTGTGAATATCAGAGAGTTGTAGACCTGAAAATGTTGTCGCAGTTTTTCCGTGTAGTTCAAGTTGTGAATTATGTATTCAAAAGTTTTCAAATAGACGACGGCGTGCTGTCGGAATCGAACATCGTATTTGAGACGACTGTTCGGTACTTTATGCAAGCCGAATACACTCTTCGCATCCGGCCTCGCCATCAGAACATTAAAAAACATTTTTATGCCAACGTGCTCACCAGACTGCAATCAAATTCTACTGCATGATCCATGTACATCCTATTGTTTGAGCGGTTTTCAAGCTCAACTTTACTTTCATTGTGTTGTAAACAAAATCCCAACATCCCAGGACAATCAACGTGATATGTGTAACATTAGATACACAAAGGCTTCTGATTTCTACTAGTATTTTGATTGAGAATTGCCTATTTTTATCCAGTTAGTAGGAAACCTTATGTGCCAGAATCCTTTGCAAGGAATATCATCATAGATTCAAGCCTCTAACGATTCATGAGTAATGGATTAATTGAGGTGGTGATAAAAATCCACAAAATATACCTTCGGTGCTCTTTTCCAACTGTTCTGGATGAGTATATTCTGCCGTTTTGTGAGCAATGTTTTCGATCGTTTCGCCTCGGGCGGGAGGCTCATTGTGGATGTTGCTCTGCCTGATGATGAGCAATTCACGATCGATACAACTGATAGCTGTTGATCTGATTCAGTGACTGAAGGCTCACTCGTTGACGAGGAATGCTCTGAGCTAAGGCTGTTCTCGACTGTCATCGATACTGATGCAATACCACTGTCGAGACTATTCCTTAGTGCAGTTGATGATCTTAAAATTTAGCGAACCTTCAACAGAACCCAAGATGGATCGATCGAATTCGTCTAAAACTTGTGTCAATCGTCTCATAATAGAAACAACGACTTAACTCACTATCAGATGACACAGAAGTGGAGATGTGTTTAGTGAATAATAGCTAATTCACGTGTTATCAATTGACTTTGGTTCTGGTCTATGATACAGAATCGAACTGATTTTTCAAATAAAGATTTTTCTTCCGATGAACTATGACAAAATGTGACTTGAGTTTAATTTCATGATCAGAAAGATGTCTGTTCTTTTTCGGATCAAAATATCCCTGATTTTGATGAAATTTTTTCCCAAATTATGAGCTGTTGTAAACTAACACGAGCGATTGACCAGTTCATCAGCATTGGTATTCATCACATAATATAGAGAAAACTAGGCCCTATCATTATAGTAAATGTCACGAATTGTGACGAATTATCAAAGTTTTGTAATAGAAATAATTTTTTCTCCGAAAATGATCTAATGAGAGGAAAGTCATGCTCGAACACACTTGATTCTACCTTGGTAAACATTAGTCATCAATATATTTATGCACAAGTCTTTAGAGAGCCTGCTAAATTTGGTGCATCATTAAGCGAAGAGGTTGATGATGAAATATGGATTCATTTACTTATGGACGAATATTGCAACATTATTTCATGTTGACATTACGTGTGAGTTGCACTTAAGATACCATAATTCAGGTAAATACATGATTAATCGAGTGGACGTTATATGATAAGATTTACATGTGAACTAACTTATTAGCAGATGGACTACTGCATTTTGAAGCACTCCTTGATTTCCGCCCTGAAAGTGTGCAGAGTTATTGTGGGTTTCAGTTGCCCAGCAAGCAAATCGATCACATCGAATGAACACAACCTACAGAATAGAACGCGATGATTTTGAATGAACATATTGCGCTCATACTGTTGAGTTAGGGAATTTGATTGATGAACAATTAATTGCTCAATCAATTAAGTTGAAGGCATAACCTACTTTTAGCTGGTGGTGAAACGTGATATCGCCTTTCAGCAAGCGGTAGTTGTGGAGTACTTTGTCGCATTCCCATTACGTGTGCAAACGAATTACCTTTCAGCGACAACACAAGAATGAGATGAAAATAAACTGCATTCAAAAATTCTCTACTCGATGGACTCAACAAACATTTACATCTGTCATTGACCAAAAGTTATGAAAAAGCGCAATTCTGACAGAAATCAAACCGATCACAGCGAACGATACAAGCGTAATGATACGGAAACATCGCAAGAATAACAGCAGTAATGTAAAAAAAAAAAGCTCGAATTGTTAAGTTTGCAGAGTCGCGTCGATGTCAAAAACGGAAACGTTATATGAATTGTTCTAGAACTAGCTCATCAGCTATATTACAGTTCATTATTTGCATGAGAGACACTCATTCGCCTAAGATTAACAATTCTGCTCATTTACTCACCTTCATAGGTGACTGATCACTTGAAATGATAACTTGATTGCTGACGTAGATGGCATAGGATATTACATTCTCATTTAGAACTTGATTGCTGACGTAGATGGCATAGGATATTACATTCTCATTTAAACGATTGTACTCTATCTACAGTTCATTGCTTGTGAAAATGAGTGTAAGTTCTGCGCATGAGGTGATTGAAAATATCATTAAATCTAACGATAAGATTGTAATTCAAGTGAATTAATGAAAATTTTATTGGAAGAAGAAAAATGAGCGAGAATGGGACGGAAAAAGTTATGAGCATCCATTGCCAACGTGGAGTTGCTTGTATAATTGGAGATCCAGATCACATAAGCTGTCAATTACAAACGGATTCATTTGGATCTTGCAGATCAAATGTTCAATCTCCATCTTGTTAATTAAATGAGCTGGGATACTCAGGCGAATTAATTACGTTCGAAGAAAATTGAATTAAGAACAGATGAATGAATTTTGTGAAGTATGAAGAGAAATACTCCTATTAGTTACGATTAAAATCTTTTTTTTTTGAAGCAAATTAAGAAGGTAATTCCAAAGGAGCGATTCGAACAGCTACTTTTGATTATCCTTCCTAAGCGCACGATCTTATGAGTTGCTTGTCAATTACAAGACAGACTCATTGTCATTCCCATAGAAGCACTCTAACCAGTTTAGTTTACTCGCATACTCGTCTTTCGAATGTCTTTCTGGAAAAAACGGGAAGACTTCTTTGCAAAATTCTTTGCGAATTCTTTGCAAAATGAGCCATTGATGATTGTGCAAAAAATTCATTGATCAGCGTATCACAGAACCTCATTGAAATTTTTATTTTCATGAGAACGTAAAAATCATAATTCAATGGCTGATAACAGCCGCATCATCCGACATCATCAGTGAAACTGAGAAAAATGACGACTGCAAAAAAGACTGATAATCAGTTGAATGGTTCAACTAATCAGTTCAAAGCGTAATTGATTATTGAGAGTTAGTTTATTGGATATGATCATGCACCATAATAAATGTAACATAAGTACCGTCAATTTTTGCTGGCTGATAGCTTGAAACAGCCACAGAATGGGATAGTAACTTGAGTGATTCGGATTGGTTGCTGACGAAAATTTTCAAAATTTTATGAAAACAGGTGGAAATACATTGCAATTTCGCGATTGCTACAGCTGTGGGAAATCGCTTCCGTGACTGGCTCATAACAGCATGGATTATGCAATTAAGGAGAGCATCAGTGGAATTCCACCAGTTTACTTCCACTCTTATATATTTGATCGATAAAACGTTTCTATTTTGGTAACAAACTGATTTCAGATAACTTGAATCAAGTGAATGTATTCCAGTAATTCACGCTACTTCTTTCGTATCGTTCATAGACTCAGCTCGTTTATCGAAATTTTAAAAAATGGATTTCAGTGAAGAATTGGATAGAAATCAGTGTTGGAATTGAATCAGTTTAATTTCCGCAGATTCATAATGAGATTTAATTTCCGCAGATTCATAATGAGTCAGGAAATTGCGGCTGGAATTGCATCGACAATGAAATAAACGTCAATTGCCAATTATGTTGAGAACAGTGAAAATTAGGTGGAAAAGAGACGCAATTCGAGACTTGTTCCGAGTAAGCATGACAGGATGACTTGGAAGTATATTTAGTTTAAGTGATGGATTTAATTTTGTATAATTCCCGAAAAGAGCTGTTTGCAGGAGGAAAATGTGAGCATAGAGATGCCCAAGCCCTCAACAGTGTGCCATCAATGGACTGCGAATGAGAATTTTCGAGAGGGAATGAGCATTATTGGATGAAGCGTAATATTTAGTGTTTTTGTTAGTCGAGCTGAGTGCGTCGTGATGATGTCGCAGTAATCTGGTAACAAGAAACATGGACCATATAAGCTTTAGCCGGGCACAGCGAATGTTTTGAGCAATGTTGCTCAGTTGTGATTAATTTTGTTGGTAACGTTTTTCACAACAACAATTTGCGGGATCAATTTTCATTCACAGGAATAAAATTCAGTTATTGGTCGTCAGTGGCTGAAAGATCAACGAACCAAAGCCAATTTATTACTAATCCCGTATCATTCGAAAACGAGAGTGTCACTGAAACAATTGAATATGAACTACTTTCGAAATATGCGCAAATTTTTAGATGTTCCTTTGAGATTCAAAGAATGATGGTAGTAAGTATTCCAATAATTTATTAAGATGTTAATGGTAGTAACTATTCCATCAATTTATTAAGACGTTCTTCTGCGAGCGCGATAGTGCGCTCTCAGAAGAACATCTTAATATATTAATGGAACCACTGATGTTTGTCGAAAAGAATGTTTCATTCACTGAGCACTTTCAATTTCGGAAAAATTCTCCGCTTACACTCGAAATTGCCCGTTTCAAATGTCACCAATGCAGTAAACTACTGGCAGTGCGACACCTAAAGATATGTTGTGAGATTCAAGAAGCCCTCTTTATTCACTGAACTAAATGAACTAGCGAAATTAATTGAGTTAGTTGGAGTGCAAAATTCATGCGAATTAGAAATCAGTTTATGTGTTGTCATGGAGTTGAAAGGAGTTTTTAAACGTTTCCAGACATTTCATCTGTCATAATTCCATTGATCAAGTGGCACCACAAATGCGCCTCTCCTCAGTCATAGTGCATCCGAATTACTCAATTTTTAATCGTAATTACATGTTCGCCCAAGCAATAGTCCAATTGTGCATACAGAGCTTCGCAGGTGCACATGAATCACACAAAACAACAACTAACATTTTATTTCGTGATGACACATGCATAAGATTAGTAGTGATATAATTATAGGTTATTGAAGATTCACATTAGCGACTTAGTAACGAGATGAATTCAGTTTACATGAATGAAATATGTGCAATGGAGCTTGACGAGAAACGATTTTTTATACGAGTGTATTGATAAGACACTCAACTTGATTAGAGAACAATAAAAAATATAATGAATAAGACAATCAGAAATACAATGAATTTATGGGCAATATTTTAATACTGAAGTGAATTTGATATCGAGCAGATCAATCTTTTGAAAGCAAAAAAATGGTCATTTACAAGTGAATTATCGCTGAAAAAATAACAATTGGAACAAGTCGTTATATCGAAGCACTTAAGTATGAATATAATGAAATTTTTACATAGGGTCTAATTGGAAAGTGCATATTCAGAAATAAGAAACTGGTCACGAAAATTGACTAGATATTCATATTTTCATCAACACAATACTAAATGCACTTTATTATGTGTGTTTCGAGTGAAATTAATGCTGTAAAAAAACACTAACGCACTGCAAATGTCTTGTGATATCGAATGGCGTTGAACAATTACTATCTCATTGAAATGAAATCATTTTAATTGGAAGCATCAACCGGCAAGTTACTACCATCATTCTTTGAATAATTGTTGGTAGAGTTTCATCAAACCCACAAAAACCTTGTCAACTCTTAACAACTACCTTTAGCTTGAAACATAGCTCGGTAAAACTCTGTGACTCTCAATTTGATTCGATGTTGTATTTGATGAATACTCTAGCGAGTAATAGCGTTTCACTTATAATATCGAGATTTAGATTGGTTATATTTGGACTGAATTGCTTTCGATGGATCAACTGACGGCAAAATTGACAACACATGTTGCTGCACAACGCAAACTCAATTCATAATCAACAGTTGGCCACTCGCAAGCACGAAACCAACAAAGAGGAGTGTTTCTTTACCGAACTGAACTCCATTTGCGCCACTCGTTGTGTTCGTTGGAGGCTCTGGCGACGTTGGCACTGAGGTCGCATCTATAAAAAGACCGAAAATGCAATTAATCATACGACGATGCTATGCAAAGAGACGCAGTAATTGAAAATCTCAACGATAGAAGACGAAAAATCCGAAGAGATATTTTTGGTCATCAATGTGCTTTTTCTTCTTCTCAATAATGCAATTAGTTTTTCAATTTTGGTTGATAAGTTTTCAGATCCTAGGGTGGTTTTAAAACGTCACAGATCGCTGAGTTATCGACGTCCTGGATGAAGAATTTTCTGTTTCTCGTCTTATTGCTAAAAAGAATGGTCTCTTTGGTAGCTGAAGATACATTCTATTCATTTTCCATTTCAACATTGAAAGAATGAATTTAAAATTCTCGTCAGCCGACATTAGTGTGCTTCTTAATTGGGTATTAGAATTGATTAGATGGTAGGCGAAATCCCTAAAATTTTACCAGTACGAAAACGATCAATTTTGATGCACTGAAGTTTCCTGCTCAGGGTAACAATTAAAAATGTATCCCTTAATCAATTCATATGCTTAGAATTCAAATTCATTTCCCAACAAACAGACGAGTGAATGCATCGAATAACCAACTGATACAAAAAATTCTCCGTGCTATTCATAATCTAATAACCTGGATATGAAATCAAAAGTAAAACTGGCTCTCAAATGGAAATTAAACAGCACTATATTGTGCAATTTGCTTCGTTCCAAAGAAGGCGATCATGATCAGTAAGACTCACCGCTACCTCCTTGCGGTGTACTCGGGTTAGACCCACCGCTGCCTCCTTGTGCCGTAGTCGGGCTAGATTCACCGCTGCCTCCTTGTGCCGTAGTCGGGCTAGATCCACCGCTGCCTCCTTGTGCCGCAGTCGAATGAGACCCACCGCTGCCTCCTTGTGCCGCAGTCGAATGAGACCCACCGCTGCCTCCTTGTGCCGCAGTCGAATGAGACCCACCGCTGCCTCCTTGTGCCGCAGTCGAATGAGACCCACCGCTGCCTCCTTGTGCCGCAGTCGAATGAGACCCACCGCTGCCTCCTTGTGCCGCAGTCGAATGAGACCCACCGCTGCCTCCTTGTGCCGCAGTCGAATGAGACCCACCGCTGCCTCCTTGTGCCGCAGTCGAATGAGACCCACCGCTGCCTCCTTGTGCCGCAGTCGAATGAGACCCACCGCTGCCTCCTTGTGCCGCAGTCGAATGAGACCCACCGCTGCCTCCTTGTGCCGCAGTCGAATGAGACCCACCGCTGCCTCCTTGTGCCGCAGTCGAATGAGACCCACCGCTGCCTCCTTGTGCCGCAGTCGAATGAGACCCACCGCTGCCTCCTTGTGCCGCAGTCGAATGAGACCCACCGCTGCCTCCTTGTGCCGCAGTCGAATGAGACCCACCGCTGCCTCCTTGTGCCGCAGTCGAATGAGACCCACCGCTGCCTCCTTGTGCCGCAGTCGAATGAGACCCACCGCTGCCTCCTTGTGCCGCAGTCGAATGAGACCCACCGCTGCCTCCTTGTGCCGCAGTCGAATGAGACCCACCGCTGCCTCCTTGTGCCGCAGTCGAATGAGACCCACCGCTGCCTCCTTGTGATGTAGTCTGGGCCCTCGTCTGCCCACTTAGACTGCTGACGAGGATTGTCAAGCTGATCAGAATGATAAGAGATGATAATCGCATTATTGCCGTTATGAGTTCCTTTTACTGATTTGGTCCTGTAATCCAATTCTTATCTCCTCATGTAGGTGAGAATTCGATTGGTGCGTTCACACTGCTCCAATCGTACAGTGCTTCAACGTCGAGATAATGCATTTTGAGAGTGCCGCTCATGTGAAGAACTCATGAGAAAAAGGCTCTTATTGATGAGGGATTTGAAGGGGTGCAGAGTGATTCTAAGAAGGAAACAGTAAAAGTATTAAAGCTGTTGAAAGCCTTTCTAATAGATAAAACAAGTGAATATATTAGTTCAATTTACTTCATGATGGCAACAAGTACTGGAAATATGAAAGTTGTTTCAGTGACTAAATTCATTTGGAAAGTTTGACATTTGTATTTGACAGACAGGAAAATTGAGCAAGTGTATTTATGCGGGCATAGAATTTTTCTGATTCTATCACGTCCAGTTCTTAAGTTGAAGTGTTCTTGCCTCGAAGTTGAACTCAATTTGAGCATAGCGTTTTAACTTGCTGAATTTCACGAGCAATTTGATGAAATGACCAGCTACACTCCGATTCATAGTGGTGCCAACATGCACAATGAAAAATGCCTATTCGCTTAATCTTACATAGTAAAAGGACTACTAAGTGGAGTTGAGATGCCCTCTATACTTACTGAGGATACTGTATTTACAGGTTGAGATCAAAAAATGATTGTCGGTAAAAACTCCTTCGAAAAGACGAATCAATTCTAGTGAAGTGAACCTCAATGAAAGAAGCAAAAATGGTCCTAGTCTTAGAGAACAACTGCATGAGGAAAATGCCGACACTTGTTGCGATTGAAGGGAGAATTGGTAAATTACTGGCAAAGGGGGATTGAAATTGAGCTCCGGAAAGGTTTGGTTGCAAACAAGTCCCTGAATCCAATGTGGACAAACTGCAGAGCACATAAACGGATTATGCCTTAACCAGGTCGAACTTGATACTTTTATAGTCGGACTTATCTGATACGAACAAAATGACCAATCAGTGGAGGGAATTATGACGATAGTAACGTTTTTTTTTTTGTCATGGGAAGACGATATCACGGCGGAGTGCTATCAGCTCGACTGTCAAGATTTCGATGACTGTTTGTTGCTTTACAGTTGTGACACATTAAATATCATAGCCAAATGATTCCTTTACAGTCCTGGCGAAGAAGAGAAAATGAGGATATTGAATAATCAACGCAGTTGACACTAAAATTTTCGTCGAGCATATCGGATGACTCAAACCATTGTTATTTACATGTAGTCTTTGACTGTTTTTTTGCTCCATCATAACAGATTTAAAAATTTATGACACTGATAAGCGCCTTGTCAAGCGTCAATCTCACTTAAAAGTTTCGATAAGATTGCACTTTATTACCCATTCCTTTCACTAGCGTTAGTTTGGAGGATATTTTACACTCCAATTTATTACTTTCATTCAGATTAAAAAATTATGGGGTTTTTTTTGTCTTTAAATGTCATATACGGGCGAAACAAATGGAGATGAAACCACATGAATAGAAGAATGTATGACTAATTTGTAATAAAATTTCAAAATCATGAGACATGAATACAAAATTCCATTTACATTATTCAAAACGCATCAAATATTGAACACTTAACGAGAAAATGTCTCACGATCAATTTAAGCTTCATTCAAACTGTCTTCGTAGGTAGACAAAAATTCGATCGCTGATGGGTGAATTTCGGCAAAATTTGAGAGGCAGCAAAACTCAATTTGATCTGAATATGCTTCACACAAACAATGAGTGAAGTTAAAATGAAATAATTCAATCAAAATTCTGAACTGTTGTAAACACTGGACTTCATTCATTCAAGTGCCGTTGAAGCTATGACAGAGTTATGCTAGATGCGCTTCGATGTCGAGCGTCTTAATTTTTGTTTGCGCTGAAAATGCTGAAGAGAGCATTTGCGTGTTGAGTCACCAACTGAGATCATGCTAGTAGCAGAATGTGATATACTCAAGTTAGTTAATAATCATCGAGTGAATCTTCTAATCACTCAGATGCTTTTTGTTCATCAAATGAGCATTTGTCAATGAATTTTTCATTCGAAAATATCACAGCTTCATTGATTCGTTCCGAGTACGGTATGGCACACCGAAGAGACAAGAACGGGCACGATTACGTCAACAGATTATGTTTCATTGAATTGATATGATGATATTTTTTGCATTGCAAACAAAATTATGTCTTTTATTATTGGAATGAAGCGAATGCAGAATCAAATGATCGAATATTACACATTTGTTTACGGACTTATTCACTGTGGTTTTTTATCGTTGGTTGTTTACGACGGGTGCAATAAAACAGCATTATAATTTTGAGCACATCGATTAGTCAGACGTTTTGGAACATAAAACATTTTGAAGTGACTAATACTTGAAAGTAATTGTAGTTCATGACGACTATTAATCGCAGGACGCCAGTGCACTGTGCTCTTAAAACATAAGGAATCCGTTAGTTCGACTGTACTTGAACGCACTTGTATATGTCGAGCTTTCTGCCATAATTTTAGCAGCATAACAAAGCGAGACCAATAAATTGTTTGTGACTCTTTGCAACACATGTGAAATATTATGGAAAGATGCTGAATAATGTGGCCTTCGCAGCGCGATTTGATCAGGAAAATAGTCAGAAAATTGGTCATTTCGAACCGATAGGTGTGACTGTCATTACGACTGCACAGAAGATAAACTTAGGATGCATATACATCCAGTCAACTACAGTAATCAGTGACAGAGGACATAATCTATTACAGCATGGACTTTCTGTGGACTAGCATTACTTCTTTTCATCGTTATTGCTTTTTTGGATTCACAGCATGGATTTGACGTTTGCAAGTGTTAGACTCATAACTGAAACTCGAATTTAAGGACGAGCTGGAGAGTTCTGTCTACTAATGAACGCGTGAATATCAAGAAAAACAGTGCACTTTGTGATCCACGAATTCTGGCTGCTCCCTGAGGCACTACGGGATAATTGAAACCAATGACGTAGATAACCTCTTTGAGCATCTCATCAGCGAAGTTAGCGGCTAGCCTGAACAAACAAAAGAGTCAATCGTGTTAAAATACTCATCTATAAACGAACAACTGAATGTACTCTTGAAATGCTCGACATTCGACTTCACGAAATGACCGAGAAAATTTTATTAGTCAATTTTTCCATAATCGTTGATGAGAATAATGCAGTTGCTCATCAATTCAGCAAATTGTTCTTTTAATGGATCACATTGAGTTTTTTGCCGATACGAATGAACGCGTCGATTGCACGGTCGATGTGTTCACGAGTATGTGCTGCGGAGATCTGTAAGAAGTCGAAATCATTCATGTGCAATGCATCGAATTAACGTGATAATATTATTCAAATTCGAATCGTAGTCTCATAACATACGGAATTCAATCTACTTTTGTGAAGATGGCTTGATAAAATTTTAAGTATTCCAAACAGTTTCTTCCACTATCGAAGTACTGATGGCACGTTTCGCGAGAGACCACTCAATAAACTAGTCGCGAATCTCTCCTCAGACGAGACGTCCGGAATATTGTTCTAATATGTGACATAAACAGTGGCAAATCCAACCTGTACACGAATTCTGGCTGCTCCCTTAGGCACTACGGGATAACTGAAACCAATGACGTAGATACCCTCTTTGAGCATCTCATCGGCGAAGTTGGCGGCTAGCCTGAACAAACCAAAGAGTCAATCGTGTTAAAATACTCATTTTATAGTTAGCCGATTCATTTTGTACAACCGAGTCAGTTTTTGGTGAGTGACACATTTCGATAGCTCGGTAAGATGTACCATCACTGAATGAGTAAGTTGTAAGAACTAGCAGGTGTACTTTTCATATGAAGTGATTTTCACTTGCAAGCAAAACCATACGTTGACTCAAATTCGCTAGCAGCAATAATATTTGCATGTTAATAGATACCGAGTAAAACAGTGAAACTCGACTTTAGAATCTTCAGTAACTATCCCTGAGAGTTATTCGACTGATTGCGACATTCAACTGTTGAGCTTCTTCAAACAGAACAAGCTCAACAGTGGAATGTCGCAATCAATGTCAAATGTCAAATACGAAAGTGATACTCGTGATCAGAACAAGTCTCAGGAAGGAACCTTGCGTCTCCGAGCATTACAGGGCAAATTGGATGACTCGGGTTGCCGATCACTTTGAAACCAGCATCTGTCAATGATTTACGGAAATGTGCGATGTTCGAATTGAGTGAGCTGGTGAATTCGTTCGGTGCCATCAGTAGGTCGAGTACCTTCAGAATTGATCACTAAGAATCGCTAGAGCAATAGATAAGTGATGTTTGTAGATTTTGCGACATGAACTCCAAATTTAAGCTTTCATGATTTCTGGACTGAATTTTGCCTCAGAAATTTTGCACCAAACTAGTCGTTGTATGAGCCAACATCAGTCATGTTCTCCAAAGATAATCTGTTGAGTCAGAATCTAGAACAAACATCTCGAACGTGCAATATGACAACGATGAGAGGATTTTCAGCCTTCAACACAAACTGAAGCAACAAACCTTGAGTGAAGCTCCAACAATAGATGGTGCCAATGAGTTCGAGAAAAGATATGGTCTTGACTTCTGTCTCAACAAATCAATGATTGGCTTCGGACCAGTGGTATAACCACCCATTGCACCACCTAGAGCCTTGCCCAACGTTGAATTGATAATATCAATACGTCCCATAACACCCAAAACCTCTTCAGTACCACGTCCCGTGGCTCCGAAGAAACCCGTTGCGTGACATTCATCCATGAATGTCATCGCATTGTATTTCTCAGCCAAATCGCAGATTTCTTTCAGCGGTGCCACATCACCGTCCATACTGAACACACCGTCTGTTGCGATCAAACGTCGGCGCGCACCTTCAGCATTCATCATTATACTTATTAACACTGATAAAACTAATCCTAATAATCATTGACATTATGAATAATGATCTCGTTGTGATTATCGACAGCATTCTCAAAATTGTCGCAATTTTTCAACAGTTTGGGGCTGAGACCAGAAATTATCCCTGAAGCTTGCTCAAACTTTCAGGATATTTTATCAACGGCTATACTTTTTCAATCGCTAATCGTGACGCCCATTCAAATGTAATGGATGTCTAAAATTGGAACAACGACGGAATCATCCAAAATACATCGATAAACTAGGGGGATAAAACAGATAAACCGCATGATGTTGATCACCTTTGGTTTCGATCAAAATCTTCTCGAGATCAGCCATATCACAATGCTTGTAGCGATAGCGTTTTGCTTTGCACAGACGAACACCATCGATAATCGATGCGTGATTCAATTCGTCGGAAATAACTGCATCTTCTTTGTCTGAAATCATTGCTTTGATATCTTTACGCTTCAAATTCCGCTGTGATACTAATGCATTGAGTCAGAAATTTTGCTCACATAGGAATATCCTCCCAGCTACGCATCATGTGCACAGTAGCAAATTGATTCTGTGCTTGCTACTCGAAGTGTGTAGTGTTAAGCATTCAATATTCTCACAGTCAGGTGTTAACAACATTGTAAACTGAGCAATCCATTCAAAATGCTCAAATGATCAAATTCATTGTTTCGAGTTTGTCTCCTGAGCTACTTCTGAACTGGCCAGTGCTTAACTCTGAATTTGCTCAGACTGGAATCGAGTTTAGTTTTGTCTCTATGAAAGTGCTAAGTTTGTAGGAGCATGACGAAACGAACTCGTCACAACATCGAAAACACCGCCATTTGCGTCGAAGCATGCCGCATAAAGGATTGAATCCTCGCGACCGTGGAACTCAGCAATTTTGAGCTCGAGTGCTCGGTGAATATCTTGAGTACCGCAGATGAAGCGTACAGAGCTCATACCCGCACCGTGAGTATCCAGTGCATCTTTGGCCGCTTGGATTACCTCTGGATGACTGCTCAGTCCTGAAATGCTCTTCTCACTTTCATTTGGCGTTTTGTCGCTTTGATACAATTCAACAACTCGATGATTTGCAGTATATCGATAAGAGCTCAATGATCACATAAGCAGTGTAACAATTCGAATGCTGTGTTGAATTCAAGTGCTTGTTCACATAGCTTTTCGTAGTAATAGATAGAAAACGACAAGCGATATTGTTATCAGAGCGATATTGTCGTTAACAATAAACTGGCGGCAATTAAGCATCTCAATATCACAACAACAACTCATCAAACGTTTGCTGGCGCTCTTATTGAGTTTGTGCCTTTTGTCGCTTTGATTATGACTGTTGAATTGCGATGACTAATTGCATAAACGATTAAAAATTAAACTTTAAATTGCGAATGCATGAAACGATCAGTTTTGTGCATGAAGTGATCAATGATGAAATGTAGAGCAAACGAACTCAACGGTCAAATTTACTTACCTAGATAGTTGTTAGCGCAGAAGTTCAATAATTTCTTATCACTTTTCTGAACATCGATTTCCATGCCTTGCCTACCGATAATGACTCGTTCACTTTTGTACGTACCGGCATCCTGAAATTACCGTTATACTCAGAGGAAGTTCCTCTTGAATGGCGGATGAACTGATCCCAAAGCGGAATCAGAAATCCTCTATTTTAGTCCGTTTCAATAGGAAGTGTGAGTCTAATCATTTATAGTGCCAGTGAGACTTCTCAAAAATCGCTTGGCACACACATGATTACAGTTTTACTAGTATGAAATGGAAAAAAAATTTCATATATAAAGCAAATTGGACTGAGCTTCACATAACTAAAGATTATTAACGTGGCAATATAATCGAAAATGATTCGAAGTATCGTCAAACTTAGCGACAATCAATATACAAAAATAACTGGGAGTTGACTGGTTTCTTCAGAACGACCCTTATCCAGGACAAAGGATCACGAACAAAATAACCTTGATTTCCCTAAGCTCGCCTTCAATAGCAGCACTGACTTCAGCGCGAGCGCTCGAAATTCTTCTCAACGATTGGAGGAGACTGCGAGAGAGCATTTTCACAGCGATGTGATCCCGATTCAATCGGCTCTGATTAAAGCACAACAGTAATTAGTGACCGGATAGCGCCAATCTACTGCTTTTGTTCATTTCGAAACGCGATGAACTCTCATTAGGCCACTCCTCTTCGGAGTGCTTGCTTTGCTCGCATCATTTGGGATATATGATTGAGTATTGCAAATAATCCAATGCAAAAAAAAGAAATTCGATGAAACACAGTTAAATCAGCCATCTGATATGTAATGAAAAACTGTGCTTCCAATGTTTCAAATGATCCATTTTACCGCTAATCACTACAAAACGCTTTGTGCATTTCTCATCTTTCAAGAAAAACCATTAAAAAATAAATGCTACAAAAAACTCTTCCCATTTCTCCACCTCAGGTTGTCAGTTTAGCAGCGTTTTGGCAACTGAATTATTACTTATCTGTTGAAATTAGTACATATCAGGAATGGAATTTTGTGATTATTGATTGGTTAAAACGGTTTTATTCGAATCGATTGCATAGTGTTTGATACGATGTGTAATATAATCATTTGACAATTCGATAAACCGGCAACATTCCTTCACCAACATTCCATCACCTCGATACGATGTGTTAATCGGTTCATTATCACTTAAAGGATTGTTATCTTGCTTTGGCGACAGTTTTTGAGTGAGTTTTTGAAATGAAATGAAGAAGTTATCTGACACAGTTGAATATTTTGATTTTACAGTTTATACATCCATTTTCATAAAGCTTGAAAGATTTTTCGATCATATGCTACTTTACTTCTATTCTTAGGAGATTCTTGATTTATGATTGGAACAACATTCGCTGAGATTTGAATGCATTTAGATCGATTCAACTCAGAAATCAAGGATCAACATCACAATTTGAGATCAAAACATCAGAAAACATGATGATGTGTTTCGAGGTAGGCACAAGAGAGAATGGCAAACACAACAACTGTTTTGAATCATGTGCGACTAAAATGTTCCGAAAATTTCGACCCCCTTAATCAATCAAATCAGATGTTTGCTTGAAGGGTGACGAAAATACGTTGATTTCATCTATGAATGGTTTGGTACAGAGTAGAATAATAGAGTTGATTGGAGTTGATGATTGGCCATTGATAACGTGATTATTCGAAATGTTCATTTCGATCGATGGATTTCGAGTCGTGGAAAATTCTTTAGAGGAAAAAAATTAGCTGATAAAAAGACGAATTAACGTGATATTTAAAAGGAAACGTGTTTATTTCACGGTAGCACACCTCGTTCTGAGGCAACAAATTTGATGGTGTACTATTGATTGGTAATACAAATTTCACATCATAACGTTCAATTGATCACCATCCTCATCATTAAGACAGCTGTTACTGCATACGATTCAAATTGATCACCAAAGTGCGCATTGTTCATTCGGAATGAAGCTAAAATATCTCCCTCTTGCAGCAAACCGTCGAATGCATTTTATTGCCATCATCCATCTTCTTAGATTTCTTTCAGCAAGAGGGAAAAGCAAGAAAAACTAAACGGAGATGGACTTATCGGAAAAATTCAGTTGGTTTTTGGTATCAACTATTCTGCGTTCTCCCTCTCCCCTTCCCAACCACACATATCTGGAAAAATCCTTGCTATGCCATTGATAGATATTTTGATGTTACATCATATCGTACAGCAGATCTTTTGCATCATGTGTGCTTGAACAACGGAAAACTCGTTAGCTCGTAATTGTCACGTTACCATTCTGAACAGCACTACATTTCGAGTCGCTCTTACTGAATTTTTCGTCCATGCGAAATCACATTTGTAATGTATTCGTAATGTAACGAAACGAAATTGTGTGTAATGAATCCCAATCATAATACTGAATCGTGATGATATTACTTTGTTGAGTGTTCTTTTAATCATTCGTCAGTTCACCTATCAAAATTATATGATTGCAGAAGTGTGCACGTTCACTTCAGTATCGTTGTAATTGTTCATTTGCAGAGAGAAGGAATTGCTTGTCTTATCAGTTATAGCTTGCAAATAACAGATCTGTTGCATCGGAGCAACTATCGAACTGACTGTGAACAAAGAGCATTACTTCAAAAAACCGAAAGAATTTATTCACTAAATGAATAATCAAAAAAAAATTCTAAAGCAAATCCGAACTAAAAACCGTGACTGGCACCTTTTTGAATTTGAAAAAAGAATATTATGGATTCATTAAATCGAGGTTAGCCCAAAATGATTATTGATTGAGACAGTTGTTTAAAGAGGTTAACAATGATTGTCGATCAGAGATCAAAGTGAGGCAATTCGCTTTTCCTGCGCCTCCATCTCCGCACGAATCTCCTTTGGAAGATCGGGTCCAATCTGAAAAACAAAATTTCTTAGTCAAACGGTCTCGCTCTTTGAACTCAACTCATCGTTTGATAAGTTCATCATAGATGTGCGCTGCTTTGATCAATAGAAACGACACATTGCACTTGTCAAAATATGCGGCATTATGACACTCTGCTCTTTGGAAACAAATGATCGATGCATGCAAAGGATCCGACCGAAAATTGGGCATAATCATAAGTGGTACCTGTTCTTCAATGAAATGTCGCACTTCCTTCGCATCATCGACCCAATAATCTTTCGGTACACTCATCAGTTCATCCAATTTCACTCCTTTAAGACCGCTCAAGTTAATGGAACCTTCAGTTGGTACCACACCAATAGCGGTGTTTTTCCCGGTACCCTGGACACCATCGAGTCTCTTGATAACCCAATCCAATACACGAATATTGTCACCGAATCCGGGCCAGAGGAATTTACCATCTGCGCTCTTGCGGAACCAGTTAACGTGGAATATTTTTGGCACCTATGAAATGAAATTTTCACAGAAATCATCAAACGGCTTGATCCATTGTTGACTTGCTTCAATGAAACTGTATAATCGCACATTTATCAAATTAGATCAGTCAAGTAACTGAAATTTGAAGAATGCATATTCGTTAAAACTGTTTAAATCAGCTCGCTAACAGATGATATGCGGCCAGGAAGACATATGGTCGCCACAACAAAGACAGCACCAATAAATGCACTAAAACGAATTATAACATCGCAAAAACAAAATGCGAATGGAAACCTTATGTGGTGGTTTATCCAAACTGATCCAGTGCTGGAGATATTTACCGAAGTTATAGCCCATGAACGGTCGCATTGCCATCGGATCATGCATAACACTTTTACCTTTGAACTCCGCTGCCGCAGTTGTCTCAGACTTGAGGCATGCTCCAACGAACACTCCGTGAAGCCACGAGAACGTTTCGTAGACGAGTGGTACACCTTCTGGCCTGAAAATGGTGGGTGCTTGTTGTTGATAGCATTCCACATGAACGACATATTACTTTTCGTTTCATTTCCGTTTGAATTGATCCTTTTTGAGGATTTCATGAACTCTCAGTGCTGATTCCAATATAATTTGCTGCACGAATTACATCAAGCATTTGCTGTTCTGTACAGTGCCATACAAGCAAAATTGATTGCTGTCTTATTGCAAATATTGATTTAGTTTGCCATTCTGTTGTTTCGTGCTTAAAGCTGTTTTTTTTTTGTTGAACGAACCAAATGTTTCTTGGTGTACAATGTTCATTTTTTATCTTAGCATTGTCGCACTTGATTAATTCGTCTGAACTTCGGAGAACCGTAAAAAAGGCACCAATCGATAAACGATCAGCAGAAAGAATCACAAACATAGAGCACAATATCAAACCTTCGTCCACCAAAGATGAATGCCTCAATGGGCACTCCATCAGGTGACTCCCATGCTGGATGGATGATTGGGCATTGGCCGGCTGGAGCGGCAAATCGTGAATTTGGATGTGCTGCTGGTCCATTTGGATCACCAATGTGCCATTTCTGTTCTAGCCATGTTGTTATTTCACAGTTCTTATCCTGAATGTGCATAATGCTATTAACAAGAGAATCGCTCGTTTTCCTCAACTGATTTTATCAGCACACAGTGAAGATGCTTAAATAACTGAGTTCTTTTCTGAAATCATCCTCAAAACTACCCACAAAAACATTCAGCTGGATGTGCTTGTAAGAATATTCTCGGTTCATTCGAGTATATCGACGAATATCTGTGTTTGTATGTGTGAACTTGCCTTGATCTCGTCCTCGAGTCCCTCCCAATAGTATTCGCCGTGCTCAGTTTCGGCGACATTCGTGAATATTGAATTTTTTTGGAACGTCATCATCGCCATCGGATTCGTCTTCATCGACGTCCCGGGTGCAACACCAAAGAAGCCACATTCTGGATTAATACCGTGCAATTTTCCGTCGGGAGCAAATCGCATCCACGCTATGTCATCACCTCAAAAAATGAAGGAGTTTATAGATGTTTATAGAAAAGTTTATAGGAGCGAAAAACGCATCTGCTCATTTTGTCGAGCACATTAATTCAAGTGCAATCTGACAATGAGAAGTACGCTCAAGTAAATTACTGAGCGGATTAACTGATAATCAGTTTGCTTGATATCGCCAATAATTTGCAATGGCTGGTGTTATTTGATGTGATTTTGCTGAAGAACGCACTTCAATCTCATATGTTAAGCGAACAAATGTGAATGAACGTCTTATTAACGCACCTCATCGTCTGTTCAGCTTCAGATCACTCACAAATCTGAGCATTCAGTCTGAGATTCTTTATTGCTATACACAAAGAACTGTTTCCTATCGTTTTTTACACAAACATTTTCAGTCTTGACAATAAGTAAGGGAACAGAAAAAAGGGAGAGCAAAAGAGTAATCGGTTGAGTTTCTTTGCAGTTGTGCTGTTGTTCATGATGAAATGCTTTGTTCTGCAGTTATTTCTGAATAATTTTGAAGAGTTCTGATGAATTTGACGGAAGCAATGTTATCAGTAAAAATATCTTATTTGGTTACAGCCAATTCGACACATCAAATGGTAAATGCAGAAATGATCAGATACTCACCAACACATCTCACTTTCCAACCAGGTAGAGTTGGTTCAAGCATTGCCAAATTCGTTTTACCGCATGCCGACGGGAATGCGGCAGCGATGAAGTGTTCACGACCATTCGGTGGAGTGACACCTTTAAATTTCACCACTCGAATCATTTCATTCCATCTGACGATGAATACATGCTAGCTGTTAAGCTATCACGTACACAATTCAGTGAATTGCTACATCAACCTAAATCGTCAAATGTGCAAACAAGAAATTGAACAGCTCCACTGACCCATAATGAGCATATGCTCGGCCAACCAGCCTTCGTCATGTGCGATATTCGATGCGATTCTCAGCGCGAAGCACTTTTTGCCGAGCAGTGAATTTCCACCATACCCAGAACCAAACGACCATATCTCACGTTCGACGGGTCGATGCGCGATCATCACCTTCTCTGGATTGCAAGGCCAATGGTTGATAACACGAGCTGTAATTAAGCATCATCAGCATCATCATGATCATTAGAACTGTCAGTGTGTACAAGGATAATTGCCTTAATGATTATTCACATCTCTAATGATGGCATTTTTATGGTTTGTTATAGAAGCAACGTCAACTTTGATTCATTGACTTCAGTCGTTGATTTTTTGATCTCTTCCATCGACATTCGAACATTCACAGCATTCAGCCTCATTAAATCATCAAATTTCGATTGTTCTAAAGCAGATTCATGCAAACGTCACTTAGTGATTTCAGTTGCCTTTCCGAACGTTTTTCTGACAGGAAGCACGAATTAAGGCTGAGTAGACCATTTCAAACACCAGGAATTTTCAGGATTGGTTTCAGTGATAGCATTGAGTGGAATACAACGAATCTCTTTAAATGTGGAAACGTGCTTTATATTGGAATAAGTTCACGAATAACAAGTGGAATATCCTCATGATGTTATTAAGCTTTCTTACTTTTAACAGGTCTTGGCAAACCAACCGAATGAATACATCGCACAAAATCGCCATCACCGAGCACATCCCATATTTGCGGCGAGACACGAGTCATGATTCGCATTGACAACACCACATAGCTCGAGTCGGTTATCTGAATTCATTCAGTCTTCTTACGACCGACTTCGATTGATTACATTCAATTTGATCAATGAACAGTTGGACAAAATATCATTAAATGGTTTTACAAAATCATCGATTTTGTAAAATCATTTACTGATAATTTGTTCGAAGATAAGCTTTCACGTTGACTGCAAATGAGTTCGAACCTCGACGCAGCTGATCTATAATCCGGAATTTTTGATACGCTATTTGTTCGAGACAAACTAAAGCAAACCTTCATTCAGTATCACTGAAATTCGATGTTTTTTTCCGCTTCGCATTCCCATTTTCACAAAATGACAACATTGAACTCTTAAAGGTACTCAAAAAGAAAGGTTTCCTTCAATCAACTGTCAAATGTTCATGTTTCGTTTTTTGCGTGACTCGCTTATCACCAGATCGATACCTCAATTCCGATTTTCGACAACGGTCCACCAACTGGTCCCATCGAGAATGGAATCACGTACATGATTCGACCTAAATAGTATTTTTTGAAAATTTGTTAAGACTTGTTGAGTTGTTGAAATGCTCTAAAATATAGCAGTTAAGGACTAAGCATGGACGTAAGAAAGTTTTTTAAACTAGAAAAATGGGGTGATTGAAATGAATATCAGTGCGATGAGCATGACAATAACATCGGTGCCAAGAGGATTGTGACGAAAAAAAAAATAGTTCACTAACCAGACATGCATGCCGGGAATCTGGCGTCAAGCTCTTTCTCAAATACATCCGGTGCCATCCATTGGCCCATAATCGGCTTGACACCATCCAGAGTGTGACATACCGACTGATATTTTTCCTTTGTTACCATCCACGTTTTGCTTTCCACCCTTGCTACATCCTTCAATTTATGCACATTTACCTCAGGCTGTATATGAAATTCCGTTCATGATATTTGCAAAGCTTGGCGTGACTTCACGAATAGTTTCAAATATTATCAGTAACAGAAGAACAAATGACTAATAATAAAGCAACGATTTAAACAGGAGGCTGTGATTGTTAAACTAATGCACTAATGCTTGAAATCATCAAGTCGTGTGATCACTCAACTAGACATCTATTTGTTATTAAATTCAAGTAATTTGGGCCAATGATGAACGCGGCAATTTTCGCAACAACTGATAGACGACCTCTAAGAGAGATCAGACAAAACAAACCTGTTGAAACTGAATATATCGCACTCAACCTCTAGCTATTTTCATTTCATATTGGATACGCTAACTGACACAAAATTGTGAAACAATAAGCAAACAAAATGTTACAATCGAACCTTTGGATCAGTTCTGCAGATGTAGTTATTCTCGTATGCCCTTAACGGTGAGAGCATGCCTCTTTCGATCAATTTGTGAATGATTTCATCAGCTTCATGTTTTGATCCGTCACAAATGACAATTCCTCGCGGTTGCATTAGTGCCGCTTTCTCGGCGATAAAACGTCGCACTTTTAACGGAAGGACATGCAAATCTCCCTGACATCACATTTCTTATTAACTATCACGGAATGACATTTCATTGAGGAGACATGCTCGCGAGTTGTTTTCGGATTATCCACTTTTCTTTCAGAGACTACATCACTCTCTAGTACATAAAATCGACGCTGACTAATTGGCTATGTTATTTGGTTCTGAATTGCGTTCATATTTTGCAAAACCAGATCAGCATTCGTCTACGTTAAACGTGAATATGACTGTGTTGTTGAAGTATACTACAACTGCTACGAATATCAACTCTGTCTGCTATCGTTGAGATTTTCCTGAATAAATTATTATCATCGAAATATCGTCGCATTCATGTAGCATTGCAGTCATCAACAAAACTACACATCATTGCATTGTACTGTACAGTATTCATTCCACCTAAACTTTAGGTCAATTGAAATTGCAATTCATGTTTTGCATTTTTTGCGGCAATACACCACTATGAGATTTCACGTGATGCAGTGATAAAATAACGAGTTCGAAACCGCAATGAATGGTGGATGACTTCGAATGCAACTTTCAACTTCGTCTGCATATGTGCATACATATGCTTCTTTGCTTTTGCATTCATCGTAGAAAAATAAGCAAAATTGCACTGTTGAACTTTCTAAGGCAATTGAATTGATCCAGGTAGTGCGATTGACACTGCGATTGACAGTTTTGCAAATGGATTATCATGATAAGTTATTACCAATTGTATGCTAATGTAAATTATTATCAAATTTTTTACGACGGGACTCGATACATGGACTTATATTCACTGAATTCTACCATGTTAGACGGCGATATCGTTTTAGTTTTGATGAGCAGTAAACTTAAAATAATACAAACCTTGAGAATGGGTACATGCCCAACTTTTTTGACGACCACTTCATTGATGACATAGAAAGAATCATCGGGCAGCGGTTGAAGGCTTTTGCTAATGTAAGGAGCTGGATCTGGCATTTTGGTAGTTTTGATGAATGATATCTGTTATTAATTTCTATATTATTGCTCATTATCAATCAAATGACTGATAATGCAACGATGAGATATATCAAATGACAGCTAGACGTGTTTACGGTTCATAATTATTTCGCACATGAATATTACACAGTACCAGTAAATAAACTAATGCTAACGAATATGTTTCGTATGAATTCGTCAATCTCGTTTCGTTCCTTAACATGCAGGCGTTTTTTTTTGAGCTTTCAACAATCTGATAGGCTGCTGTCAAGTAAACTCATCAATTTGATCCGTAAATAACACCTCGCCTGTTCAACTACTTATATCAATAGCATATCACTAAATTGACTGAACTGCCGACTGTCGACTTCAAAAAATCTCTCAGTTTCGACTGCTTGCTCAGAGATCAAAACGGAAATATGTACACCTATGTGTAACAATAATGTAAAATGTGCAACTTTATGCAGTCTCAAAATCTGATGCGCACTCCAAAAGACGGAAATGTTTGTTTGGATGTGACTTCGGAATTCGATGAGGTGAAACGTGATCCATAGTGATTTTCATGATAAACACCGATCAGTTACGATTACTTTTGGCTCCGAATAACATCTGCGCTAGGAACGCCGAACGGTGGTTACTTAATCATTCACAGATATCATAAATGTGAGGTATTTATGTGAATTTATGAACACTGCTGCAAATTCATCGATAACGGTCGATGTGTTTGATCCGTGCAAACAACAATCCTTCATCGCAACGATCACACAAATGAGCATTGGTTTGTTAAAACACATGCCTAGATATGTGCCGTCGATAACATATAAGTAACCTTTGACACATAGTCAAATAATGTGTGGTAATAAACGAAACGAACTTGAAGTGATTTTCAAAAAATTCATCGCAACGCAATGATAACAGCCGCCGTATGCGATGATGAGTTTGTTGAAAATAAATGATTTGCGAAGCATAAAAACAGACGTGATCGAGAATATCGACCGTAACAACGTACCTTCAATGACACAACTCACTAAACGCTCTCTTTTAATAGCCGTTCGTTCACGCGATGAATGAATGCTTAATGCTTTACACTAAATGAGTTTTCTCAAACAGTCTAAACCAAACACGAAACGAATACGTTGAGTATTTTCAGTTCGTAGAATAGACAAGAATAGACTAGTTTGTAGAATAGACTAGAAACTAACCAGTCAAACAAAAATTTGCAATGCGAAAATTTTGCAGTTATTTACTCCAGTTGCTATCGTCTGAATAGTGACGATAGAACTGATAAAATATTCAAATGAGTCTTGATAGTGCATACAATGACATCAGTTATTTTCGTTGATGCTTTCACAGCGAAAAGTTTCAAAATTTGCAGAAAATTTCACAATTAATAGGAAATTTCACAATTCAGAGTGTCTATTGAACGGTTTGAATCACTGCAAATTTTACTATCAATACTCGTCTAGCTCAGAAGTTTTTGACCGATCGAATGCTTTATCAGTCAGTTTTTAAAGACAATAGACATAAGTCAATCGGTCATGAAATATTAGTCACTTTATGTGGTGTCTGATTTACGAGTATAACTTGATTGCGATAACAGGTATTTGTGTTATTGAGAAACAACTGCATTTTACTTTGTAATTTGTGTTACCTTGTGCATTAACTGCAGTTCGTATTCAAAACTACTTTAGACCGTCACCATCGGATAAGATAGAAAATTCTCGGATGCTCTTTGGTAACCGAGGTTTACGTGAGTTCATTTCAGCAAAGCAATATTTAACTAGCTGATGGCTTAGAGTTATCATTTCAGACCGCAAGAAGTAATGTCTTAATTGCTGTAATTCTGTCCGGTGAATTTTTTTCTTGGTGCATTAGTATGATTCAATCACATGAAACATATCTGCAACATTTCGTGCGCACGACTAATATCCTTTTGAATATTAGCGGCTTTCATCTGAAGGATCATTCGGCTGTTATTTCATTATAGTGTATTTCTCAAAGAAACCAAATATGTTTGTCGCTTCACAGCTCCAAGAAATTTCCATTTTTTCTGGGAAGGTTTGGCGGATTATCGAATAATTCATAAAAGCCATCAGAAATTTCCCTATCACTCTCGATGTGGATAAGAAATGATGAATGCACTGTGAACGAAACATCGCACAATTGAAGTTCGATTCATCAAGAAGCTCTTAAACGACTGATTAATTATGAGTATATGTAGGTGCAAATTTTAGACAGAAATATTCTTACCAGCAACTTATAGATGCTAATGTTAATTTGCAACACAGTGCTTTGCAGAAGTTTGCAGAAAGAATGTGGTGCCGTCTCAGAGCAGTTTCGTTAAAATATTATCGCTTTTGCACTTTCAACTCAATCTAATTTTATGATGGATGCTTTTTGAAATGACTGATCATTACACATACCAAACACACACATCGTTCACATTCCATGGCAATTTTTACTTATTATTTGTTATTTTGTTAACCATCAATATTAATTGTTATTACTGTTATTTACTTTGTATTGAAGCATTACGTTCGTTATTTTAATAGCTGTTTGCATATTATTGCACATATTGTATTTTGTGATGACACAAACTTATTTGGTTATTTTACGATTTTTTTTGTTGTCTACTTGATGAGCCGTACTAAACTTCATCGTCTGATGCAAACAGCGATTTTACAACGATAATCATAATTCGAACAGGCTGGCAAATAACATCTCAAGCATTCATTCCATCAAATTCATCACTTGAATGGCATTCGTTCGACACGGCGTAAACAAAAGTACATCATTTCGCTCTTCGCACATCAATCAATTACATTCGATCTGTTGGAATGCAGCATTAAGCTATAAACTACAAAAAAATTCCGATTTTTTTTCGAAAATTTCCGTTCAAGCATACTTCTCGTAACGGCAATTGCACACGATTTGCTTTCAGTTATTGTTTCCATTCGTTTATTCGCGTCTGAGAAGAAGATAGAAGCGTTGTTTTGTAGTGAAAGTGAACAAAAAATTGTTTCATTCGAAGAGCGTAGAACGCGCGTATGAATGTTCTAAGAGCTAGTGTGTAACTTGGTTGTAAGTATCGTCGGTTATTTTGCTCACCATCAGTTCCAGGATTGTAATATTCGACGTCACTGGTTACACAGTTGTTTGCCTTTACAGCACAACGTATGAATGTGTAACTGAAACGGAAAAAGTAAACTGTCGAAAATATGGACTGTGAGGCGTCGACTGAAAATGAACAACAAAAACAATGTGGTGATGGTGGTGGCAAGAAACGGAGATCGCTGAAAGATTTTGGTTATCATTTCAACGAAGATGGTGTTATGATTGATAAGGTATCACAAAAATTCTTCCTGTTCTGTCACACTTCCACATGACGACGTTCAGCTGATCGTTGATCATTTGTTATCAACTCTATTTACCATCAGTTTCACTTGTAATTCAGCAATATTTCTTGAGTAATTTCTCGTCAGATAAGCAAATATTCAAGACAGCAACCTGATACATTTGACAGTACAGCACTTCGGTGAACAATCCGTAAATTTTATTCGTTTAAGTTGTGCTCATCGTTGATGAGTTATGCGTAATTAGCATTTACTGATTGTGTGTTGAAAATTTCTGCTTGATTCTCTGAAATCAGCGCCATTCCAGGACGGTTATGAATTTGTTTTCGTCGATCAGAAGCATTACGAAGCCCTCGGTGAGGCTGTCACCGAACAACTTTATCAAATCCTGCAAGAACCGCCATACAGCCTATGCAAAACCTACGTATAAACGTTTTGATATCATAATATTCATCACGAGTTTTGACAAAATTCCCTTTTCGGAACATTGCCATCAGATAATCTTTTTTCTTTCGAGAACTATCTTAAGATCGCATCACTTCTCAGCGTTTAGCTCACTGTTTCCTCGTTACTTTTTAAGGCTATTCCAAATAATCAACCAGAAATATGGGAAGGAAGTGAAACCGATTCCATCGAATATACAAATTATAGCAATCAACTAAATTCACTTAATCGTTTGGTGATCCAGAAATTTTGCTAAACAATCGCTGGTAAATTATTCGCAAACTATCCGTTAAATTTGCAATTTCATTTTCAAGTTTATAGATTGGTGATCCAAATGAAGATACAAATAAAAGGTGTTTTGTATTTCATTCGGAAGATTTCTTGACGAATAAACATTTGGTCGTGTTGATTCACGGAAGTGGAGTGGTTCGCGCAGGCCAATGGTCCAGAAGGTTACCATTTGTTTTCATTCGAGCACGACATACACAGACTTGTTCATATAACTTCGAAAAAGATATATTTATCGAGTTGAAAACTTCTACACAGACATGCCCATTACTTTGCGCATCATATTTCCCAGTAATAAATATGCTTCTGCTCGATTTTGCAGCTGTTTGCACGAGTATTATCACGATTTAGCAGAAGTTGTTGATGTTCTATTCGAATATTCGATTCGAGATAACTCAAAGCCATAGAACTACTCTTGAAAGCATTACTTGTAGAGAGGTTAATTCATTCGTATGGAGAGCCGATTGTTGCTTTATTCGTTGTTGTTTCAGATTGATAATGAACGAGAGCTTGGATCGTGGTGCTCAGTTACCGTATGTACGTGAATGTATGGAACGCGGATGGGCAGTTCTTCTGATGAATACGAATCTGAATAAATTTGTTGATGAAAAAGGCGAAGAGAAACCATTAAATGTAATGTTTGCATAGTGTTTTTGCCATTTTGTGCCTCAAAAAATAGATCATATATCAGTCACGTTCACTGAAAGGGAATATCCTGCAAAAATATCTTCTTTTTCTCCGGTTTTCTATGTACTTCAAGTAACTTGAGTCCAATTCTTAACAGTTGGTGGCAGTTTCTGAAACGCGAAATGCAATATGATCGTATGAATGTGATTTCGGTTCTGCTGAATTTTGACAGTTGTTTTTTTCGTTGTTTTGATGCTTTGAATTCAAGTACTGGGCGCAGCAAGTAAGCGTCTGCAATGAGTGATTGAGTTGAATAACTTTTATTATTTATCGAGAAAAAATATTACACTGCAATCGCATCGCTAGGTTACTGTTGAATGTTTTAAATGATTCCTGTCTTCATTACCATTATTTTCGTTGTAATTATTGTTTATTTCAAAAATTTCAATAATCATGTCCCAAAGTATCGATGCTGTTGTCAATATTATGAATAATTAACGAATGAAATGAATGACGATTCATCGTCGAGTGAAAAATGTCATCAGTATTGGTTTTTTTTTTTTCATGCAGAGTGCTATTGAATGCCATGATGAAAACAAGTGATGTTGAAGGCTAGTGAAACACCAGTGCAACATGGTCTGAGCGTTTGGAAGGAACTGATTTCAAAATCGAGTGCTGAATATATCGCAGTTGTGGCGCATAGTGCTGGAGGCTTCGTTATCTCAACTATCGTAAGTTTTTATGTGTTTACACTGTGTTGTTTTTGTGATCGTGTTTACACTGTTTTGATCATTTCTCTTGTTCATGAGTCATTTGTGAGAGAGGTGAGACTCAACAGTAAAGAAACACAGTTATCAATTACCCTTCATTATTTACAATAGGACTGATCAATCATTGTGATATTTTTTATCAGATGCACTCAACTTGTTTCTTTTTGCGGAACTTCCAACTGAATTATTTTTGGATTGTTATTGTAGATATTTATGCAGACATACTGAAATTTTGTCCCCCATAATATATAAGGAATTCGTATTTCTTTTCGATTTGATTGTTTTATTTCCTTGAATCAAAACTTTGAACTGAATCAGTGATTTAAATTTGATGTTATGCGATAAAATCTGCATAAGAAATTCATATGAAATTTTATTCGGAGCTGAATAAATGGTTCATTTGCAGAAAACTTGGAGTATTCTAGCAAAACATGGCAATTTTCAGATGGAAGAGCCAGCTTGTTGGCCGTCACGTGATCTCGAAGAAGGTTCACGTCGTGTTCGATGTATTTGCTTAACGGATTCATTCTTCAAGGTGCGAGCCTTTGAGGAGAATCCCGAGAAGAGGAGACCTCATGTAAGACATTGGATTGCAAGTCCGATCGATAAGGTCGGTCAGATGATTGGAACGTCGAAAAACGACACCAGATGTGACCCGTATGTGGAGTGTGTTGCATCCGGAACTAGGATTCATGAAGAAACGTCAACTGTAGCGATGAGCGATATTTTCAAATACATTGAAAATAGTTTCAAAAATGATAGTTGAGATTCAAAATTTGGTCGATGTGATCATCGTCTATAAGAGCTGCTTTCATGGAATATTGCTGGATCTTATTGTGGCACTTTGTCAATAGCAAACCAGTGAAATGTCGTTCTCGATTGTGTCTTCATTGGTTTGAATGCGATTCGCAGTTTTTGTAAATGTAAAAAGAAGCTCTCCACAATTCCATGAGTTCGATCGTATTTGTATATTTGTTATGTGGTGCCGAATTGTTTCTCATTTTTGCTTCCTTTTTGGTGCATTAAATATTTTTGGTATTGTTATTTGGGAATCGCTGCATTCGATGTCAATTATCGTGTTTGCTTTCAGTAGATTTCACGTTTATTCTGTGTATTTTCGCACTTTTCAATGCATATTCACCTTGAATACGCATAACTGCACTTCCAATAAATTATCAGCAGTGAATCATATGTGGAATATATTCCATGTTGAATGACAGTTATTTATTTTCGCATCAAGTTTGAATACGAAATGATTTTGATAATAATCAGCATTTCACAGCTAGTTGAAATAAATTAGATTAATCTCGATCTAAGAGCATTTTCGACAAAAATCATACTAGTGTACGGAAGTATACTTTTATACACGCCAAACCTTTGTTTTGAACGTTGAATGTATTCCTTCATTGGCTGAATCACCAAAGTTGATTTTTGACAGTCGTTAAAATTTTTGTGAATACCACGGTTAGGGGAGCTCACGTTTAGAGTTAACGATGGAGCATGATTAGTGGCAGATTTTGAGAAATATTACCTTATGCAGTTGTTCGGGAAGTGAAACGGAGTAATGTTTGTTATAGGGTGAGATGAGAAATTTTTGCATAAGAAAAAAACGAAACCCTGGAAATTGCGAATTACAGCTCGTCTGACTTCTTTTTTTTTCTTAGCTAAGACGTCAAAAATTTGGGAAACTGCAAAAATTTATCACCCTAATAGTTATGCATGAATAGGGAATGCAATATGATATACAGAATCTAGAGCAGTGGTTTTCCTTGGGGTAAAATTACCCATTTTGGGTAATTTGCAGGTGTCAAGGGGTAATGGAGGGGACAAGAAATTAATACTTCGTGCAGTTGTTATGTTATGATAGAACGTCATTGTGACGGTGTTTTTTAACTTGGGTAAACTATTCATTCTCCTATTTTCTGAGTATCATTATCTCGTCCGAGTCTAACAGAGTTTTCATTCGTTTGAAAACGAAACCCTGGAAATTGCGTTCTAATAGGATTTTTATTCTTTTCTGAGGTGTTATAATCGCTCTTATACCTTTTATCACCAAAATTGTTCTCTTCTGCTAATTTCTCTTTCATTCCACTCAACAGTTTAATTCAAATTCTCGTTCTACTGAATACACTCTATAATTGATCCTCTGACTGTTGAATGTTGATCAGCAGTAATATTCGATTGCTGTATTGTTGACTTCGGCTGTCAACACTCGTCAACGTGTTCAGTAAATAGTATATGCTAATAAATGAGAAATTAGTTCGAACTGTGAAGTGAAATGAGATGAAGTGAATGAGAAAAACTCATCAAGACAACGATGTTTGCATCTAATAGCTATGAGAGTGAATACAACACGTCTGAAAAGAATGAGACTCCATCTAAATCAGTTTGAAGTGAGCTCGTGATAGGACAATAGCTTTTCATGCTTTTCCGTTTGTTCCTGACGTTATACGTACAAGTACTAAGTTCTTGTATCAGGGGTGGGGATAACGACGGCCTGACAGGTCATCAAAAGGGGTAATGGAGCGCCCGAACGTGAGAACCAGTGATCTAGAGCATATTAACGGTGACAAGACATTCGTTGATTGCTGTTCATAGCAGAAGTTGATAGAACAAATGATTTATGCATATGAAACAAACAATAAATGGATTTGTAATTCATGATATTGAACAAATGAGCAATTTATACTCAAATTTAAAACATAAAAATATTTTACAGTTAACTCATCAACGAACTGAAAACGTTCAGAATGCACTGAACAAAACGACCATAAGCAGAACCCTCATTACACATTATTGAAACAAGCGAATAACGAATAAATAACCCGTTCAGAAATTAATATATTACTGTTGTTATTTTAATCAGTCATTTTCCAGCATTCAGCAACCGTAACAAAACCAAAGAATAACAACAATAATAGCGATAATTTCATTGACATTTTATATTACAATTGTAATTATTTTCGTTGAAAAAATTATTGATAAATCGACACAATATGCTGGTTGAAAGTAAGAAATAAAGAAGTTATGGCTAGAGGAAGGTACAGGTGAGTGAATATTCCTCGATGAAAAGAACCCTCAGCGAGAAAAATTTTGCTCGAGGTGACTCGTTCAAGACTGAAAGGAATTTGATATTTTTGAGAGGGCATTCAAACCAAACCAATGAATGATAAAGATGAATAATCAGGGAAATGGGAGAATTAGAAACGACCAAGCAGAACAGGTGTGCACGAAAGAATTATCAATGATAGGTTGATAGAACAACGAGAATGCAACAGTAAAACAGTGATGCACTATTTCGATATCAACCCGAGTGAGAATCGAAATTATCCACGAAACAAAGCGATTCTACGGAAACAGCATCAGATCACAGAAAACATAAATCAGCTTTCCAGCGGTACAAACAGCTTTATCCAATATGGAAAACAATTTCCACATAGTTCAGCTTTTAATTTAGTCCTCAACACAACAACGCAATTCACAATTGTGGCTCAAAGGCAACGCAACTACAACAATCCATTAATGATTGCTTATCGCTACACATTTTCAGAAATCATATCGAACTAAGAAACTCTTAGGATCGGTTATGAATTGAACAACAATGTATTTTCTAAAAGAATGATGTAAAAGGAATAGATGTGGTCGTTGTGGTATGAGGTGATAATTTTGCAGAAAAGCTGACTAATTACAGAGGAAATCGACGAAAAAGCATGAAAATTCATTTCAAAAATATTGCAAGGCTACAATCACATTCGAAGAGATATGCCGGGATTTATGAGTAGACGAATGATGAAGAGTTATTTCGGTACGAAACGCTCCCATGTTTTCATAATGCCAATCGACAGATTTGCACAACGAAGAACGTTAACATCAGCACCTTCGATAGAGCGTTAACTGATCCGATGGCTGAAACGATCAAATAATCATTTGTAGGAACAAATACTTAAATTAACTGATAGCATGAATACATCTCGAAAATACACATCAGAGAACATATTTCAGAAGATCGTAAAATTTACATGAGCATAACGGATTTCAATCCATGCATTTTGTATCGCACTGACTATACCGAATTGCGCAGCGCTAAATTCTCAGTGCTCACAAGAAGTTCAAAAATTCCATTCGCGGCATGCTACAATGCAGAAATCAAGCATCATAAAGCGTATATTTCGGTCACTTACAGGATGTCTCATCCACAAGGTAGTCCTTGCGGTCATCGTCGAAATCGTTCCGCAGTAACGACTCGTCTTCCGAATAGAGCACCGTATCCGCATCATTTCGTCTTATCAACATTTCATTCCCATATCTCCTCTGATTCTCAGACGATATCCATCGTTGTGATTGTCGATTTGATGTACTGGCGCCGTGAATTGGCAATGAATTCAGCACATCAATACCACTGCTACCATCAAGCAGTGTCCTCAGATGAGGCTTCTCCTGATCAGTATCCACTGATCCAGACTGTTCTTGCGAGAAGTGCTCGAATGGAAAATTCCCTTCAGCACCGTCCCTCGCCAATTGCCTTACGTATTCCAATCGATTCAAATCAATACCATGTTTGGCTGCGAACAACACTGATTCATCCATTGTTGCTGGATTAATCTAAAACAATTCACTCGTTTTTCTTGCCATCACTATTGCCATAACAATAACTTAGAGTTGGTATTATATGGTGAGAATGAACTTTCGAAAATATTTCTGTTCTCAAAACATGGACTCCAGCTCGAATCTGAAAACTTTTGCATCACTTTGCACTTTTCTTCGCAAAACACTTCGCACTTTTTTTTCTAATTGCTTGGTATGATATCTGATTCATGTTAACATAAGTTTTGTGCTTTCGAATGACTCAATGCTTGAATGTAGTTGAATTTTAACAAAGAGCCCCAAATAGGTCAATGTTACAGTTTTGATGTGAATTACATAATTAATTTGAATCACACAAAGGAACAAACCTCATTGGATATTTCAACGGACGATCGGTCGTTTGGCTGAGACCGTTGCTGATGAAGATCCGATAGCGGTTGTTTACGGGCTGATTTTACGTCTTCCTCATTTGGTAGCAGGAATTTGGGATTTATTTCTGAACAAAATATGAGCGGATGAAAATCGCAATTAGTTGTTGATGATTAAACTACTAGAGACATTAAAAGTGTTTAGAGAAACGAATGAAACTCATAAACAGCATATGAAATTACCTTTTGAACTCAGTTCATCAGATGAGAGCCGTATGGCTGTTTCATTAACAGGTAAGACATCGATACGTAAACGTAGATTATGTGACATACACAATCCACGTCGCGTATTATTCATGCCTTGCAACGAACCATTTGAGGTACCTTCAATTACATAATTAATTTGAATCAATACATTGTTCGTTTGGAGAGAATTCTTGAATGGGATCATTTTTTTGTAAGGGAAGATTGATCAAGAACGGAGGGAGTTGTTATGCTCATGCATTTTTCATGACATAATTCATTTGGAATGTAAAGAATACGGAAGATCTTACTGATAAGATAATACGATCGGCCAGGTTGGTACTCGAAACCGTTCGGTAGAGGCGAGAACGGCCGAAAAACGATTCGATGTGATAAGGCGGGTTTTCGAAGTGGCTGATCACACACGAGAAAAACCTGCGAGCGACTGTCGAGTTCGCAGTTGATGAACGATAAATCTGACACCTGAAATACGATTGTCATGAAATAATGGATCAGCATTCACAGATGAAAATCTTGCTTAGCGTATGACGACTAACCGTGGTCTATATGATAATAACGTAACCTTTCACGAGGTGTTGCAGTTGACAGATATAGTCAATAGTAAATACTGAGAATGAGTATGAAAATTAAGATTCCGTGATGTGAGGAATTTCAGTGATCAGGGTTTACAAGAAGATGCAAACCTGATAAATGATGAGCCTTTCGCGCTGACCATTAGAATCCCAACTTTTATATTTCGGACAGATGATGTCCATTGTGTCCATTGGTTCAACCTCTACGTACGGTGCACCCGATCCAATCTCACCATTCGGTGGAAAGCGAGTACGATCAGTGAAACTGCAATTAGAGAATTTTAGAATGATTTTGTTACTTCCCATAATACTTAGATTCCATTGTAGTTCTATTCATATGATCAGAACGATACCCACTGATCAAGGCCCAAGAAAACAGCAATCAATAATACAGTCTAAACCGATTGCTCTTATACCAGATATTTTAAGTCTCAAGGTTTGACATTTCATTTTTTTGCATTACTGATTTTAGAAAACCAGCCACTTACGACAAGATTAGCTCATGTAAAGATGACAGACAACTCAATGAATAGTTTCTTCTAGAAATCATTCAATACAATCCCCGGAATGAGAATTGCTTTAGCTACGACAGCGTTGAAATAAACGCATAAGTCTCAGCTCTACGCTGACTGGTTTAGTTGAGATTAACAATTCGTTGAGAAGTGACACGGTATATAATACTCGTTACTTTCATGTAGTATTTACATAAGTAGGTCATTCATATAACACAAAGAGGTCGATCCATTAAACACTTACAACGAACAACAGAACAAGAAAAAGTAATCCGAGAAACCCGACTATCAATTACAGCTGACATAAGAGAAAATTCTGAATGAGCCCGTGCGGGTGAATAATCAATGAAAAGGTGACAATTTTATGCATGAACGCGTCGACAATTCCAAATCTCTTACTTATAACAACAACAAGATCAGAAAGCTTCTTTAATTATAAGATATCTTCAAGAGCGGTACGATTTTTTGTGGATTATCTCGAGTTAACACTTCAAAATGGCAAGATAAAAACGAATGACAATGCAGTTTACCGCACAATGTACTTCACTGATCTCTTGTTGATGCAGTGACCGTAAAGTGTTAATGAATGAATAAGTGAATGAATCGAGCCGAAAAGCAACGTTTGACTTAAATTAGTTTTTGATTAGAAGACAAAGCACTGATCCAATTAATCAGATGAGTTCACATCTTGCTGAATTCTTGATTTTCTAAAGACGACACTATTAGCTGAGTTACGATGATATTACAGTACTCATTCAGTGTGCCGTAATTAACAACAGAACATTGCATGGTGTCCTTTCATTAGTGCACATTGGTCGGTGCCCGAACGCATACCGTATCTTACAAATATAACGAATATGATCAATCTAAGAAGAACCTTCAACACTGAAACAATGACAAGTTTATTCATTCTCTCGGATTCATTAACCTGTCGAATTATTCTTTGAATCAAGTATTTAATTGTTCTTGTATCTAGTAATGTATCGACTTATTCTCATGAACGAAATGCTCCTAACAATGACATAGACACTAGTTGACGGAATCAACAATTGTATACTGAACCGTGCAATTCATTTTCAGACCGATGCTCAATACTTTGAAATATCACGATATGATCTTTAAAAAATTCAAAACAATTTCAGTCACTTTCTGTGATATAATTTCGAATATTCTCAGCAGTACGTCGTCACTTCCGGCAGACTGAATCAAATGCATTCGATTATAGTAATCGTTCAGAATGAATTCGCTGAAAGTCGTTCAAGTATCTATGAACATCAAGTTTCAGCTCAATTATCTGCTCAATGAGAAGAATACTGGATGCAATTTGATGAATGTAAACAATAATTGTCAACAAAAGAAAGTAGAATGAATGAATAATAAATACAACGAATGAAATGTGATAATTGAATAAATGCATTAACAACATCTGCAAACTATCGACTGTAATTAATGTGTGTATGCAAATGGCTTAATAGATCATCACACAACTAACATCTAAATTGAGTTATTACTCTATTCACCTGTAATTAGCTAAATCACCTTTTCACTTGCATTCAAATAAATTGCTTAATTGTTGGTTTGCCCTTGCGAATATAAAACAACACTCCACAACAACAACTAACTGAATTTCGCTAATGAACCGTAATCGTCGTCACCAACAAACTAACCTACTAAAACCAGGTGTCTCTTTCACACACTTACATTATCACGTTTAGGCGATCGTTCAATACAGCAATAATAATTGCAATATCATCTATCAGCAACACTAATAACAATGGTGAAAATGAAATTATCGATAATAATTTCATTTAAACTTACATCGATATTCTTAATTACGATTTTATTTCAATCACGAGTTAGATGCTAAGCAGATTGATGGATAATTGTTTCCGCAGTTGATATTGGGAAATGGCTTCGGTGAAAAACATTGTTTGCTCTTGAGATCAATGAATTAATCTCGTGAAAACATTCCTCGATCTTAAGCACTATTTCAGATTTTTGTAATGAACAAAACGTTCGGAATTTGATTGTCTCTTACAAACTGTTCGAAATATCGCAAAAACTTGCGAAGATAGACAAAAACTTAGAAGAGATGCTAACAGCGAGAAAGCTTCGAATTGAATGACCAGATGTGACATGTCCAGTGAGATGATAACAGGCAATTACATAAACAACAATAAAAAGATACCGACAACACATGTGCTATCCCAAGAAAAATGAACGAAGTAAAGTGATACGAATGAATATTTGTTAAGATGTGAAAGTGACTCTTTGTTGATGTATAACATCCAAATAAAGTTATTGTTTATAGATTCAAAGATGAAAGGCAAGTGCCATAGAAATGACACAAAAGAATAACAATAATTACGTGATCAACGAACAGTTCATTAGCAAAACTCTTCATTATCCTTTTCTAAGGTGATACCGACGATTTGGATTCCCGTCTTTGTGATGACAACAATTCGTTTGGATAACACGTAACATCTGTTCAATTCGAACGTTCTCAGGCATTGTTCATCTCGTTTCATAAACATCTCTTGTTTACTCTTCCCTATTACGATATCAAACAACAATTCGGTATTAGGTAACTAACAAGTCCTAATCATCTGTTGACTATGACAATCACATATGTACATACTCAAATAGAAACATTCAAAATTATCGTATCGCTCAAATTTCAGTGATTATTCAATAGAACGATCAGATTTCATCAACATCAGTGTTCGTGTATATCTCAGATAAAATCTTTTTTGCGGTAATAAGAGGCCATACTGGCCTTTAACCATACGGCATCAACTACGCTCATAATCATAATTACAATAACAATAACGATAATCACAGATAAATGTATTCGTTAGCGTTATTATTGCTGTACTTATTTTACAACAGCAGAACAATACCGAAATCAACTACAATCATAACAAATCATTATTTTAATCTCCGTATCTTCGGCTCTTTCATGTCCACGATTCAATATGTTTGTATGAATAATATGTGTGAACAGAACAGATGAGACGCGCCATCTAAGCGGTATCCTTTATAGGTTGCCGCATGTTTTATTGGTTTCAGCAGAACCGATTGTTCGTATGAAACAAAAACTTTGCGTTCATGTAAGGCCAAATGCATACACAAACATTACTTAATTGGTCGCGTAATTGTAAATATAAATATCAATTTTGTTTTGTGACATTTATATGCGGCATCAATTCCATATTCATTATTGATATTCATCGTTCCCGATAAAGGTCACTAATACGAACAAATGGATTAATTTCGCATATGTTTATTGGTTTAGATTCGAAAAAAGTTTTGATGGATCGGAAAATTTCAACGAAAACAAATACCAACAGTACTTTTTTGGGAGAATTGTAATGCCAAGGAATCGGCTAAAGGATGCACAATTTAGACAAAATATTAGGCAACATGTGCTGCTTAGAAGTTGATATATTTATGTTGGTTATTTCAAGAGAATTTTGGAATAAAGATTGCTCACTTGACCAAATTCTAATCTGTTTCTTTCAATAAATTTTTCACTATTAGACCAGTTTTTTTTTTGACTGGGGGTGAGAAACACTTAATCAGATGATATTACGATCCAATGTTTTGACAGTCTTGTGCTTGACATTACTGGTCAGCTGAATCAACAAGTGTTACGTACAAGCTATCCCATATTCGATTCCAGTTGTGATGACTGACCCTTTCTAATGAGTTGACTTTATTCGGATAATATATAAAAGATAAACAGTAGGATAGGAAATGATGCCCTATGTCCAAATTAATGTGTGATTAGCAAACCCTACTATTAAGAATTGTCATCTGAATGGAACACTGCACAAAAGCACACGAGAAAGCTAAAGCGCCGCTGTCTAGTGTCATTCTGCACAAATATGTCACCTCATCATAGGACAATAATCCATCTCAGAGTGAGCAGTATCAAATAATGGAATACAAACAAAACTTGTCAACTGCCCTCAGTTAAAGTACATCTTTTCACCTTCAGTTCTTCCTAAAGACAAAAGACAATGGACGGCAACCTTTGCGATAATTACTTCTGATGTGCACGCACCCTCGAAATGAATACCTTATTCAACCAGCCGAATAACGCAAACACAAATGGTGATCGTATTCCGTGTGCCATAGATCAAATTCCTTTCGGATCAAGTGACACGTTCGAATAGAATTAACTGAAGATGCTTCGAAATAAAGCAGAAATTTAGATTGTGTTGATGTGACAATGGAAGCACGACTGAATCTACCTGCTTCGCGCATCCCAAATGTCTGATCGGAGAATATCTCTCAGTTGAAAGTTAATTCGAACACAAAGTCAATATCCCGGCGTCGAAACGTTTCCGTCATTCAAACAGTTGGGTCGACCATAGTGCTTTATCAGCATACATCTCGGCAGACCTAGCACTCTGTTTCATTCGATGATTTCCAAAAATTTCCGACACTTGCCCATTGTTAGATTTACGGAACTGGAAGGTCCACGATTGAGCTATCGATCATTGTGCTCTGGCAAGTCTCAGAAATCTTTCATTCATTCGTTCATCTATTTCAGTCATATGGTAATTGTATGAGATTTTCACACCCTGAGAAAGCTTAAATCCCGTTATTATGCAATCAATATGGTGTGTGATATTGAATGCACAGGTCAGTCAATCATGTTGTTTTGCTTCAATTATCGATAGATTATAAAGAGCAAAACAAATTGAGCGGAAATACTGCGCTGCCTGTTCTATAGCTATTCATAATTGCCCTAGCCTCCTCTCTACCTTGAGACAGCAGACCATAATTTGCATATTGGATCAGACACGATGTCAACATGAACCGTATGCATTGCGTAAGCGCAACATGATTATAAACATTCAATCAACCAACCACGATGAATCTTTCATGATGATGAACCGGCTGATAAGGCAACAAATCATCAACACTCAATGAGAATTTGGAGACTTATCATGCGAAAACAATTTCTTTCTTTCAGAGGATAACACTACTTATTGTTAGGAAAATTGTACGATTAATCGGATCGTGACTCTCGAAAAGGATCCCGGTCAAATGCATAGTCATATCCGGATATCAAAAATCTGTATGCCTAGTAAATGATATCCAAAGTATATTAGAATGCGCTTATGTAATCTATTGAATGCGACAACTCGACGAACAATGAAACAATCGAATACTAATGCAAATTCCATGTGGATTTTAATGTAGCATTCCATGAATGCATCATGCTATATAACGCTGAAAGAGTGTCGATTACGAGAAAGGTTTTCATCGTAGAACGCGCAATTACACGATTAGAAACTAGATTTATTTACTTATGCAAATTGCTTAGCAGTAATGATCGTCAGCTTAAACTAGATGCATGCACATTTCATACAACTCTCTCACATTCGTTACTGCAACACAGATCAAATCCGTATATTATCCATTCATGTTGAATGATTATTGCTGAATCAACAAATTAATGAGTGCTACACTCCGACGACTAATTCCCACTATCGCCACCATCATCACCGTGTCACTTATCCCCGTAATGAGTTAAGTTATCATTGACAAATCACAACTCATAAATCCCATAATTACTTTCGTTCATCTTCAGAATACTTGTGGACATTGATGAAGAGGATAGCTCTTAATGAAATGATTCATTCGCTTCCATAGAACGAACATTAACAAAAACGGTACTGTTCACAAGTATTATTTACATGTTTAGGTGCTTTTGATTTGATCATGCTTGCTTCATCTGATAGTGAGTAGGAAACAGGAAAGGGACAAAGCTAGCGGAGAAACACCAGGAACGACTGGATGCTCAAAAATGATAAATAGGCAAAAAATTGGACCTAGATGAACAGAATTTTTTCTGCTGTGCCTATCTGCATCATTTTGTTGGCTAGGAATTGGATTTGAATGTGAGTGAGATGAAGAACATAAAGGAAGATAAATGAGGTGACTGATTATTGTGAACACCTCATAAATCAAAACGGTGCACCATAAGTTATCACAATAAGGAAATTCCTGATGTTATGAAATTAATCCGCAAAATTTTGAGAATTGCTGGCGCTCGGCTCATTTTTATCCACATTCTGAGGTATGAATTCATTTTGACTCTGAATAATGAGATAAGTACTTTTTGTGAATGATTTTGTGAATTGTAGGTGATTTGCAAAGGGTGATTTGTGATTAGTCAGCGATTTGCATATGCAATTACTTGTTGATATTGAAAGCGATCATATGCAAATTAGAGTACGGTGTAGGTGAATGAGTACAATCGAGTGTGTTGCATTGAAACGAATGAATGTCCTTCTTGCTCGATCCGTCAACGCAATATCAAGGTGAATATCGTCAACTAATCACACAGATTTGATTGGTTTCATATTCATAATCGCGTTTGATGTGTGTATCATCGATATGTGCCAATCAAATGATGATGTGCAAATCTTTATTGACGTTTAGAACTGTCTTCAATACCTGAACATCACTCAGAGGTGGCATCGTCATCGAAATGATGCGTCCAAATGTCATATTAAGAAAATCTGATTGGAATACGGTGACTCGATGAGACGTATGATGTAATGAGTGAGTGAAATAATAATGAGGAGTTACTGTAAACAATTTGGAATGAGAGTGATTTAGATGATTGGGATGATTAGAACATAATGAAGGCAATGAAAGAAAGTGCTACTAACGTAAAACATTTTTGCTGCTAAATCAAGCTAATTAGGATTTTAATCAATGAGATACTTCATGTGAGGAAGATTCGTACATGATTTTGCTTGCGTAGAATACTGCTTGCACTTCAACGTTTCCATTCACTGTGATATTATCACATGTAACAATCATCAGTAAATGATGATCGGTACAGTAATAAAATGATATCAATGGAATCGCAACCACAACAATGAACATTGCCATTGGATTGACCACCGTGTGGTCTGAGAGCAGATAAGGTGGCTGTTTCAATGAAATTTGTTCTGTTCGATGATCATTTCCCAGTATTTATTAATTTGCATCAATTAAGAAATCAGTCCCCAGTTTGCATAACGATACCGCAATGTCGACAAATTAGGAAGAAGATTGATTATTTGAAATATCATTAAGGGGATAAAATATCGCCACAAGAATGTGTATCCTACCAATATACTTGATTGAATGTCATTCAAGAACAACATAATACATTCTCATATATTTACAATTGAGTATAACCGTTGCAAATGTCACATTTGTAAGTGACCTAAATGCTATAATTCATTGTTGAATTGCCGAAGTGTATTTGTATGTTTTACTTGCGTACAATACCATTCATTATTTCGTATTGTTTGTGACAGTTTTATGTTAAACGCCATCAGCATTACATTGTTCACGCTTCTTAAATAGACATCTTTACACTCACAAACTGCTCGTATAAAACCACTGTTTGCATGACAGGAATAATGCACGACATCGATCTTCAATCAAATAAAATCAGGAAATAGATACTGCTGATTGAGTGTTTCGATAAGAAAATCATTTTGGTAATTGAAAAGTTTCGTATTCTTGAGATGACGGCTTTGCGATTCTGACAGATGATGACTTTCATTTGACTTCCAACGGAAATTGATCATGATCATAATTGAACAACAACAACAACGACAATACTGAATTGTCAATCCAATCATATGCTCAAATGCCTATCTGGGGCAGCAATAGCGATAGTTTGATGCAATTTTCAAATTCGCTTACCTATACCCGAATATCATCAAATCCAGAACACTCTGTTTACAAATTCCATCTCATTGTTCGGAAGCTAAGAATCAATGATATGCTACGCGGAACTGAGAAAACTGTTGTCGTTTAATCAAGTAAGACAACAAAATGATATTTTTGTATTTTGAATGGATCTCAGCGCGAATTTTAGGTGAAAAAGGATCGTGAAAACTAAATTTCATCTGTCAATTGCACATAAACACATGATTAAATAAAAGAATTTGAGTCTCGTTCGGGTGCTTATTCGTGAAATTTGATGTAATGGCATCATAGAAATAGATTTTTGTATTTGGAGCACGTAGCGATCGGCAGTTTGTTCCCAGACAAAGCATTCAAATATGGTAGCAGACTGAAAGATATCATGTTGATCAATAAACACAAAAAAATAATGCCCAATTTGGTGCATTCAGAAAGGCAAATGGAGCGTTAACTTCACACGATTATCTTCTGCGGTGACCGAAACATAGAAGGAAGTACTAGAATCGCTGCTCGTTGAAAGCAATCAAATTTCATACTTCTCATTCAGGATATTGCATCTGATTCAGTGAAAAACCTCGGATATGTTCAGCTCCCACATAAAAATGCGATCATTTCATTGCAAAAAGTATGGTTATGTCGAATGCCGATCTGTACAAAAGAAATTCACAGCGTTACGAAAGCCCTTTTCGATGCATTTGTTGTTGTGTTGGGATATGCGCAATAAGCCAACAAAACAAGTGAGATAAGAGGGTTTGCAAATACGGAAGTGGCTGTCATTGTGTGTGAGGATAAGTTGACGCGATGATGCTAAAGGCCTACTGCAGGTTAATCCGTCGTTCAAACATGTCACCGATGCCGTGAAGTACACTTGGCGATCTACTTCACCTTTCACAAGTGTGTGTGCACTATTCGAATTGCGTGTTTGTCTACGAACCGTTCACGTTATTTTCACTTCGCAACTTAAGTTCGTTCGCTTCATTACCGAAAACGAGTAATGTTGTGTGTCAAATGTATTTACATACAGATGACAAATGTGACATCCATTCAGCGAATATTCAGATCAAAGTCTCGTCCTTCATTACATTCATTCACCTATTTCAGTTACATTGTGATCGATATTGTTACCTGGTATATGCTTGATAGCGTCAAAATCCAAGCTAATGAATAACTCAATAAAAGATTGAGATATGATTTCATGACAAACTTGCTTTATATTCCATGTTGGGTCATTTTTCATGACGCATGCGTAATCAACATTTAATTCAGAGTTTTCAGAAATCCGATCTCTTCCACATTCTCCATAATTATGTCTATTTCTCGGAAATTTATTTTCTCTCAGTAAGAACATAATCATTATGTATCCCCAAACATAGAGTTGATCTTGAGATCCAATAGACAGTAAATCCCCAACAAATTCACTATACAGAAAATGTTGAAAATGCATTCCAAGCACACAATGACTCAACAACAAATTGGTAAGTCAACAGTAGGTAACAGGTGAATGAGTGTATTTGCGCAGAGTCAAGAAGCACGTAAACTGTTGAATTTGTTTGTTCTAAAATGAATAATGGCAATTCAATCAATCATTCAAAACATGTCAATATACATTCTGCTGAATAAACGTATAATCCGAATAGATATGTAATCTGAACGAGGCAATAATCATTCTTCATCCAATTTCCCAATAAAACAAATATACCAAACATTATATCGCCAGCAATATCTCTCTTTTGTTGATTCAATTAGCCCATTCAACTGGTCCATTTGCCCATTCCTTCCTTCCACACGCTCAAATTTCATACACCAGCTGTTAGTTTGGATGCATCATTGCGATTGCCTCTATTATCTGGGAAACGACTTCAACAAAAAAGAAGAGGAGGGAGACCAATCCATCCATCAAATAGACTCTGATTTATGAAGCATGCAAACAATATGATATCGTCAGCGATAAACTTGTTCAATCGAAACATGCTACTGTTCCAAATGAACCTACTCATCGAATCAATTATTCTAATGACGCTAATTGCCCAAATCTAAGTGAATGTGCAATATGTACCATTAAGGCGCTAAAAGAATCTGTGTCATCATACATTTTTCAAAAATTGCATTCCTTGATTACTCTCTATGATCTGAAAGTGCAAACTTACAACTAGTGGACAAGAAAAACGTTTGAATAAGCAATTGAGATAATGAGCAATTTTTTTTCTTAAGGCCCAATGTTTGTAATAATAGATTAATGAGGCATAAAAGGTGAACGAATAATGGCTAATGTGACAATGGTTACAACAAAAGAAGAAGACCCGTTAAAAACATGTCATTATGTATGTGACGATGCAGCAGTAGCATTTGTTCGTTTTGTTGTTCTTTCTTGGTCGAGTGCTGCGGCCAAGAAAGAAACGTTTATAAATGCGTCGTTACTTGCATTATTGGCAAGCAATAAATGAATTATTCATCGTTTAAATTTTATACGACCATGCCGATTGGGAACATTTAACATTCAAATTAACAACACCCATAATATGCATCCGCCGTTCAGTGTAAATGTTTTATTATAGCACATTCGAAATTGATCACCCTTCCGCCTCCATTCATTTCGTTTTGCAACACACATTTTCGGGTAATGTCTTCAGTTTACCATACTGTATCAAATGATCCATACACATGCGTTGTTCATTCACCACATATCGCGTTTATTGCCCGACGATGACAACTGATTCTGACAAATAAAACGAACCAACTCATTTGTGGCTGTTAACATTCCAAAACTGGCAATGAAAACTTCCGGCCGAAACTGGAAGCGAGAGAAATTTTATTTCAAAATATTCCGCTCAACTGGAACGAATTCGAAATTTATTTCAGTCGAGGTTGAATTGATGCTGATCGCATTATGTTAAGTGGATTTTTGTTACCAGAATGGAAGAAAAATGGGGAAAAGAGTTCAAGAGAACAATGATCATAAAATATCCCATTGCGTTTAATCCAACCAATAGGTGATACACTTAAATATATCAACGACTTTCAGTGCATTTACTCGGATAATGCTATTCGAATTGGGTATGTGGCTGAATGTGTGTATTAATGGACGAACTTATTTCATCGATTCATAAATCTCCACAACACCGAATTCCAGCTATCGCTAAATCCATCGTTTACTTTCCCTAATTCCCATATAATAATGTGAATATTATTAATAATCTTCTAGAGATTACTGCATATCTGTTAACTATAATATTCAGAAGCAGTCACTCTCACACACACACACTGCATATGAATGAGTGAGTGCATTAATAAAGAAATCATCTTCATTTGACCGATTGTTAATAGATCTCCATGTGGATAGTCTTGCAGATATGTGGATAAATATAAGTCTCACAAAATCCATAATGATTTAAATCCCATCATCGAACCAAATCAGATAGGTCGCATGCTAATTAAGATAATGCATTGTTGGTTGGTGCGATTATATGACGATTATGCGACATGACCGTTTCACAGTCTTAATGCAACTACTTACTCACATTACGTTTTCCGGTTATTTTTAATGCCATTATTCGATCTGAGAGTGACAATATCATTGCTGCTTGATGAAACATTTCGGTATCATATTACAAATCTTTAGCATAACATGAACAGATTGTGACATTTTTTGTGTGATGAGAATGTTCGAGATGAAGATCACCGAAAGGAGAGCGATGTTCCGAAGACGGTCGGCCTTAGATGACTGACGATAATATCGTTTGGAGTCGGTGATGCGCAAACTAATTGAATCGAAGAATCACTTAAAGCAAAGAGACCCGAAAAAGAATCATTCTTATAAGTTACAACCAAACTGAACACAAAGGTTGCGATCATACACAAACGCATTCGCGTATCGATATGACCGACCACCGTATTTCATGCATCGCCAACTTCAATTCTATACGTATCTATCATCCGAAACATCTTACGAATATCGATACACTCATAATTTGTTCGAATAACACAATAATGAAACTTAGTCAACTATAGTTTCACATGAAAGTGCTGAAGTTTTCATCACGAACGGGTGATCACGAAAGCAACTTGTGAAAGTAAATCAAGTTTACTGACGAAAAAAATTTTGCGTGCAATCAACATTCTTCTCAACGAAAAAAAAACACAACCCGAAAACATTTAGAAGGTAAGCGATAATTTCAGCCTCTGTGTTTACGACATTTTCTAAATGTGATCAGCATCTATTGAAAGCGTTAAAATAATCTGTCCTTTTGTTTTTTTCTGGTTTGCTTGAACGAATATGGTCCAAAATAGGCAAATTATCATTGTCAAAAAAACATCTATTTTCCTTAATAGCCACTATGACAATCAATACAAATGTCATGTCCAGATAACTATACGTTTCTTCGAACAACCAGTTTTATCAGGCCCTCTCGATAGCATCATTATTGTTGTTAGTTCCATTTCAATGATTGTATGCGTGAGGTGAGGTTGGTTTGAGTGCAAGAAGAGGGCAGATTTCATTTCTGGATCGAATCACAGCATAAAAACCGCTTCGACATCACGAAATTGAATTTTTGATGAACTCATTCAACACATTAACGTTTCATCTGAGGGAACTCTTGAAAATGTTCTCAGCATTTTCATTAAACATATTGCAAAACAGTGCAAAAACTTGCTATTTCGACTAATTACTTTTGCAGAACACAAAATAAGCAAAACGACAACGTATGTTTCCGAATGGATTTTTGCGTGTCACCCCCTTTAATCTCTCAATAAACAAATACGAGTGACGACAGTTTACTTAACACTCTGATCCCATTCCAGTGTTGGTGTTAATCCCACAAAATTTATTTCGCGATCATTCTAAGCTGATTGAAGCTTAGCTGCTTTGAATCTTAGCTGTTTTGGAGCTTATTCTTAGCTGATTGTGAGCAGACTATATGGAACACTTTTCATAAACCATTCGAAGATACGAATAAATCCACTGAACATATGATGTGAATTTATGAGTGATTATAATTTCGATAAAGGGCTTTTTGTAGCAACAAGCAGTGACATTAAAATCTTCAATTTTCATCTACTCCATAGTGTTTGACACGAAATGGCGAAATGCATTGAATGATCAGAGATAATATCAGCGTTTCTGCTCGGACTTTCTAACAAAGATGTCCTCGATGACAATATTTGGCCATACGGCCTAATCATATAAATATCAACCGGCATCATCTAAAAACAACTACTCCGCGGATGCGTCTCGAAGCGTTTAAGTCGTTAATTTATGGTCACATTATAGTGATTACTGACGGTGAATGAAGTGGGCAAAAGGAACGAGAACGCATTGATTAAAGACTTTGATATAAACCAACGATAGACTCGCCTATAAAACACTCTTCAATCTAACGCTTATTATGACGCTTATGTTCGCGGTTTGCTTTGTTTTCTTTTGCGGACAACTGCTCTGCAAAATGTTTTGCTCAACTAATACTTCTTTTGCAACATTTCCAACATCAATCCTCTCGAAAAAATAACTCATTTCGAATTGAACGCATTTCTTTCGGATTTCAATGGATAAATTCTAAATTTAATCAGAAAACATTACACGATCATAAACCAGTGCATAAATACATCGGCATACACTAATAAAAATTTCATTAAATGCGTCATTGATCCAAAAAAATTGCACTCAAACCACTTGCAACAGCATGAGCACATGTTAGCAAAACAGCCACAAAGAATGCGTCAGAGCTCAGAGCCCACATCAGTCACAAAACTGGAAAAAATGCGATGATGGAACACGATAGACAAAAGTGCTGAGCGTGAAAGTTAACCGAAGATAATTAAGGAATTCATTGATAATAATTAACTGCAAGAATGCGACATTGTTGTTCTATCGATTCTTCAACACAACTGGCATAGTGTTGAATGCTTATCAAAGAAAACAACATCCACATGCATTCGATCCTCATTATCTAGAGTATATCCTCAAACTGGTCATATTACTTAAACTATTTTTGATCGAAACTACAATCTTAGAATTCCATTAATGCGACGCCATTGCTATGGAACCGGAACAAGAACACTTCATTGCTTCTACTTTAAGTGCTTCATGTATGCATTCATTTCTGCTTTCGATACGACTGACTCTTCATCCATACGATACGATACGTCTGTGAATCAATCAGTCGTCCAACGATTCAGTTGATGTGCACACACATCATCATTTTACTGAAGAATTTACTTAACCAAAACATTCTTCCATCTGGCTTGCATTATTCATTCATTCTCATTTATTTCATTTTGAATTCAACCGAAACATCTTCATGCATTCATCTATAATTTAAGTGTTATTCATTGAAGTAATTTACTCGCCGCGTCGCTTCAATCCACCAACTTCATTATCATAACAATCATCATCGCCATCATCATTACACTCACATCATCATTAATTTCCTCATCATCTTCATTATCCCTATTCAAAGCAAACATTTTTTCAAATGCTCAAATGCATTTCCGAACCGCGCAATCGAAAATTCCCTCAATCACAAAGACGACTGAATTCATTTGAAAATGTTGCCTGCGATGGATAATTCGCTGATTGCTCATCACTTTTATAAGTGAACATGTCTGTTAAATTACCAATCCGATGAATTTTCCTTAAAATATGACTGATCATAAGAGCCGTAAAATGTGATTGAATATAGAAGCAAACATTAAGCAAACATGTTATATTACCAAGAACCAAAACATAACAAATGGATAACTTCTTCATTTGTGCGATTAGTTTCAGAGATATTACGTTTCCATTTGGCAATGACAATGAGATGACTAGTGAGAAGTATTACAAGAAAAGCACTCGAAAAATGCTTCTTCAGTTCCAAAAATAACATATCCTGTAGTCAAAGAATTACGGATGGATCAGTTGAGTAAGCAAGAAACCATATAATTGTCGTAATTAACAAAAAACATTAGCAATCATACTACTTCGAATGTTCCTCGAAATATCAGCAATAAATCATTCAGCTGGATGTTGCTGCTTTATTGGATAACCGATCGTTAGATTTATGTGATATATGATGAAAATTTATGATGAAGTATTGTTACTTGAATGAATGAATGCAACTATGCATGTGTTTTCAGATAAATGAATGTGTTTTCAGATCAACATTCATTTATCTCTTCAAATGAACACGAATACACATATCAAACGAATCTACCGCGCCGACGTGCTGCGAATAAGTTTGCTATGAGCGTTCGTTGCAATAATATTACGCACTCAAAATGATTTATTTATACATTTACACACTCGCATTACTTATCTATATCGTTTAATATAGTCAACTACATGTTACTGATATTATTAATGACATTCTTCAGCATATTTCCATCATTATTATCTTTATCAAAACCAATCGAATGAGTTCACAGGCAATATCAACTAATTGATAGCACAATATGCGCTAAACACATGCGAGTCGTTCGCGTGGCCAGATCAGGTCATAAACGCAATCAAACTTATTCGTTTGCTCAAAGGCGTGAACGGAAGATAAGATTCATGAGATGAGATGAGAACATCTTGAGAAGAGTTTCAAGTGAAATATTTGAACAAAACTTTGGTGATGAGAACTTCGAATGTGCGGAGTGAAAACTGAATTAAAAGAGTAACTTACAATGGATTTGACGAGTTCCAATACAAGGTTGGCAATCGTTTCGAGTGGGTGAATTTTGTTAGCGTTGAGAGCAAATAGAGTAAGAGGCCAACAGATGCGTACATCATACTATCACAAGAATGCTACGAGCTGGCTCTTGCATACAAAAAAACTGGACTTCAATATTGATGAGTCTGAAATCAGTATTGTGGTAGTTATTAATAAATACGCGGCGATAAACGAATGAACGTGTTTGTATTCAGTGAAACGAGAACGACGGAATGTTCTGTGAAAACGAGAAACGATTTGCAATGAAAAGTGCAAGCGAATAAACACGAATTTGTGCAGCTCGTAGACAAATGAAGACTGATGCAACATTATCACACATTTATACGCAATATCTTAATCCATCATCTTGTGTCATATCTGGATTGGATGTTATTTTTTCGATGAGACATAGATAGATGGATGGATGGTTCGTTGCCTTACTTCATGCATTCATCATTCGGTGTCGCGTTTCACTATTGAGAAATGCACTTGTGATCAATACGGTAGATACATTTGAAATTAAGTTAATTACGACAATTCAAAATCTATAGAGAAGCAGCAGCACTGAGCGCCGCTAATGACAATTTCTCTTGGCGTCTTCGTTGTAAATGACAGCTGATGATGAAATTTCACCATTTCTATCCAGAAAAACGAAAAATGTTCAAATTCATTTGCATTCATAGCAATGAACTGATTCATGTGAGAAATTTTCAAAGAAATGAAGGAATGAAATTTCTAGGCAAGGAAACAAAAGTGACGTTCAAGCGCTCAAATGATGCAGAGTCGATAACGTGCGATTCCGAATTTGTACCGAACCGATATCACTTACAATCCACTACCAAGACAAGGCTCTGTTACTTGGAAGAGACTAGCCAATTCCGACAAAACTTTGAACATTTGCAAAAAACAAAAAACCACCTTTCAGAAACCAAACAAGAGGATCGGAAAACTATGTTCAGGAATAATGAATCAGAAAAGCAACAAAAGTGACACTGCAACTCAACGAAACAAGATCGGACCCGTCCACCGACCCATTCAGTCTCCAGCTAGAACCATTGTCGTGAATGCCTTCAACACAGTTTGTCTGCTACCTTCACCGATCTTCTGCTGCGATACGTGTGAACACGGATGGGGATACGTAAATGAGCCACGCCCAATATGTTCATCACCGATAGCCAGCAAGCAGCAGCAGATCGAACAACGAAGACGACCTAGATATGGACGGACGGACATTCGTTTACCATTCATTCACTTCTATATCCGTTTAAACATGCATTATAGAGTGAAGAGATACACTCGTACTTGAGCATAAAGCATAAATCTAGCTTAATTCAAATGAAGTGAATGTGTAGGTGTTTTTCTAATGTCATGTGAGTGGTGTTGATTATTAGTTGAGTGTTGCCATATGAAGAGAGCGTGAGCAACGTGCCCGCTAGCAACGGAAGTTTGCGAGACTGAAGTGAAAAACGCAGATCAATGTTTCTTGATCGGACGAACATTATTCAGTAATTGCAAGCTGAATGCTCTGTCAACCACTACGATAGCGTAGTGTTGAAAAGCAATGTGCATCGGATGGAATGAGTTTTGCGTGATGAAAATGAATGAATGAGTGCGATGAAATGAAGTCAAAATGCATTGAAAACGAAAGAATTATCTTCATGTCTTTCTTCGTGGAAATAATGCCCGATATTTCACATGCTTTCAACGACACGAGCACGACGAGTCGCCGGTCATAATGAATGAATGGCCTTTGTTGTGTGTTTGTGTGTACTCGAATAATACACCCTGAATTTAAGTAAGCCAATAAATATCCAGAGGAAATGAAATGAACTGATAGGAAAAGAAAAGATCACTCACACGAACAAATCTTCATTTTTCAGCATCACAAAAGAACGACGCACTTTGACATGATAGATTGCGCAGGCATCATTTTGAGATTGGCTCAGCTCACTATTAAGCGACAAATCATTCCAGCAGTGCGTCGTATCACATGATCAACACTCAGTTGTGTGCACAAAACAAAACCTAACAATACGATGGTCATAACAACCATTCATTTAGTTCGTTGACTGATGATTACGCAATATTCCTTATTATTTGCATAAATATTTAGAAAGATCTTTTTTGAAGTGGTTTCGCTATTTTGAGATGACATTCAACAGTACTCGCTGCAAAATCGTTTCGTTTGAGTGCACCCTACGCAGACACTTAAAACACTGTTAACACCACCACAGGGTATCGACTTTCAGCATTACAGTTTATATAATCCTACATGATCACATATGAAGTAGTGCTCGATTCGCGTGCTGGAAAGCAGATATACTGCTGGTGGTCAAGTACTCGAGTTCCTCTCTTATGTTCTGAACGAGATCAAACGCTGATTCGAAAATATTACTCATTCGGAAATATTACTTTCATTGGCTCATGAAAAATATAACAGACATCCTTTTGTCAGGATGAAATTCCATCTGCAAACGTCGAATCCAAAGGCAGTCGTCTCCTTCATATTTTACTCACTTGGATGCAACCATCAGCGATAAGAATGAGCGATAGGACGAGATTGACAGGACTATTTTTATTGCCATTTATCTTTAAAAAAGATCTTTCAACGTATCAAACTTTCAGGAGTTCAATAGCACCGATGCAAACTGGAAAAAACACTTCAGTTCTTGGACGGAATGTACCCTCCGCTATCAATATGGAGCAAATTGCATTGTCTTAGAACGCAGACGAGCCATAACATCAAAGATTTTATCTGGAAATTTTTGTAGTAAAAGCGAAACGACAATATTTATCGTTGAGAATCGATGAAAATTCTCATGCACCACTCAGATGAATGTACGACATTCAAGCACTGTTCAGCCCATCGAATCCAACAATCTTTATGAGTTTATTCCGTTTTGTTATGAGACTTTTTTGCCGTGTTGAAATAATCTCTCTCTTTTCTCTTGTGCCTGTGTGATCAGTCTGCCCATGTGAACGGTCCTTATTAATTGACCTTGCATAGTTCGCAGCTCTGAATGAGAAAGATCTTATCAAATATTATGATAAACGATCATCAAATGTGAAGCTGTGATTATCGAAGTAAAAAATCCTGACGTGTCCGAATATTCTCATCAGTCCACCATCGTCCAAACCAACTCATCATCATAGCTCAGAATCAATATGTTAGGAATGAAAAATCACGTTGACGATAATGTTAGCATATCATGCAAGTAAAACAGTGTCAAAATTAGGACAAACTGACCGTGGTTCAAAACTGGTCAAATTCATTTCACTGCAGCCAGCAACTTATTCAAATCGAATAAGCTGAATTACCCAGGTCAGTTCAAAGTCAAATTGAGTTATCTCGAGACAAAAACTAAGCCAGATCTCATTCTGTGCTTACCTCCCTTTGCCTCCCTCAGTTTAATCCATGCAAGGAATCCAATGAGCCATGTTGAACAACTAATGCGTATGTCTATGATCAATGTGCCCGCAAATACACAATGTTATGAAAATTTTGCGATGTTTCTCAAAAGCAGCTCATTCTTAGGTTCGATATCGCAGCCAGTTTTGTGCTTGAAGAGATCATATTCGAGTGGTTAATAATATGACAAAAAAAACAATTATGACAATCCATCGTAAGGCGCAGTGAAGCGCCAGGTCTGTTTCAAGATTTCAAACATTTTCTGTTTACCATTTCGAAATTTCCATTGAGAATCGTCTAGGGTCTCAATAAATGAGCAGTGGTTGAATAGCCACATATTTTGATGCTTATCATTAGTTTTATTCTGTAAAGCTTTGGATGATGGAATGAGATTGAGCCATGATTAGTGACCACATTTTTGCATGCTTTATTTCATTGTTCATTCACTGTTTGATTTCTTTGTCAATATTATTGTGCTCGTAAATCTTTATCTTCTCTAAACATTGTTATGTAGGCTTGACGTGATTTGGACTTGACGTTCAGTTGACTTGACTGGTGCGCAGCCAGAGTTTGGGCATTAGTTAGCGCCCGTATAGCCTAAAGTGATAGGACTTTGGCTTCAACCATGATCAGCAATAATTTACTTAAATTTCGTGCAGTTGACTGTGGAGTTACGAGACATTCTGTCTAGTGCTCGTAAAGGCGCCGCTTTGTGTCGCTCAAAGATAGTTTCTCAAAATTACTGCATTCTGCATATCAGTCAAGTCTGTGCCTGATTATACGTGCAGCATGCATCTTGAGAAAGGGTTTACTTTCCACGCGTACGCTTAACCGCAGTTATTAACTGTGAGATAAAGCTTAAATTCTAGGCTGACGAGGATCTAGGAAATTGTGATACAGTTTACGTGTAATTGTCAAACTTGCCTCGTGGATTCATGCATAACATTCTTCCGAGCTTTCATTTGGCTGAGTTGTATCTTCAAAGAGAGTTACTTTTGGGATACGATTCCTGAGGCAACTAGTTGGAAATTTCGTAAAGTTGCGTACTTAGGAGCATTCAGATATTACCCTTGTTATTTCAGAACCTGATAATTCATCATTTACAGGTTATTTTAGTCGAGCAAAAACATTATGGTGATACTTGATGTGTAATCCAGGTTTCATGTATGATTATCTTGGCCGGACTCCCAGTTGACATGGACTGATGCATTGCCTACATTGAGCTCTGCACATGACTTCGAGCTGACTTGACTATAAACTAGCACTTCATATTTTTTGCATGACTGGCTAGAAATGATCTGAGGTGACTCCAGTCAATCTAAGTTGACTTTATTCTTCGTTCATTAGTTTCACTCAACAATGGGCTTTATTAGTCAATATCAACTATGAATACATCAGCTATGATTTCGATTAATAGTTATTCATCGTTACCGTTTTGATACATCGAATCTAGTTTGCCTGTACGTACGGTATATATTGCTTCTCCGAAAAGTGATCTCCTCTCGTATGAGCGGTCATATTCATTTTTTCATCACCGAGAAGTTGTTTTCTATTTCTTGAAATTCGGAGCTAGAGGCTCCGAACTGCTTGTATAGTTGATTTAAAACTAGCTTGTTACCAGCGCATAATCGCTTGAAGATTGTTTACATTGGCTGTAACATATTTAGGGTTGATAGTCTCTGTACGATTTCTTCAGCTCTAACTTCTCACACAATTAAGCCAGCACGAAAACAGTAATCGGAAAATCGCCGCACGACCCAGAATACTGCGCGCAGATTGTATCCTGATGGACATTCTGTTCGTGCGGAAAGACTTACGACAGAGTTCCATGTTGCTGTAACTTTTTCCCTGAACTGTTCCGCAGTTGATCTAAACATAAACTCGAAAATTATCACTGGGTTGAGTGCCATGAGAAAGAAGAAAAATTCTGTAACATCTTCATGGATAAGGTAAATCAAATTTCTCAAAAAACGATAGTGGGGCCATTCCTCTCTCTGTCGGTCTCCTGATGGCGACCAGTTTGCACAGAATGTAATGAAGTTACGATTTAACATTGTTCATCATTTCTTCTGCAATTTTCCTTATAGTTAGACAACTGGTCAGTATGCGTATGGTTACGCTTGAAAACTTGTATAAAACCAATATGAATACAATAGTTGTCAGTATAATGCATGTAAGTATTCACGTATTTAACGTAAAAAGGTCACGAACCCACAACAAAACATCGAATTCAATAGAGCATCACATCGTTAGCATTGTACATAAAATACGGAGAACATAAAATTCAACGACTGCAACTTTATTGACCAACAAAGTCGGACATACCGATTTGAGAGCGATGGTGGAATAGCAGAGCGTTTTGTTGCAATAGATGAATAACCCTATATTTAAGGAACAATTCAATGCATCATCTATTTGTGTAATTTCTCTGAATCTTGTGGATGATAATACTCTTCTGATATAAGATTTTCCGGATGGAGACTATATATTTCTGTATGTTGGCTGTCTGCCGGATATCTGCTCGCGGTCTCCACCGACATCTCACTAAATACATTAGCATCTCCCATCCTTTTGTTATTTTATCGCTGATCTAGAGTGAACTTTCTTGGGAATGCCTAGCGATCCTCTGGCATCGCACTTATTTGAGTTGTTGACGCAAACATGTGAGAACTCAGAGAACAATACTGTACACTGGGCCATCACTTTGAGAAGCTCCGACTTGAAATTCAAGTGATACAAACGAACGAACGAATAAATAATGTTATTTGTCCGGGCACTTTTTCGAAGCAGCGTTATCGATTCTGGTTTTACTACGACATAATGACCAAAACGAAAACGGAAAACAACCAGATGACGGCTCCGATCGTACGGCTGAAAATGTTTTCATTTGTTTCACGGCATCTTGAAACGTTATGATGCTATCTCACTTCAGTTCGTTGAAGAAACTTCCAAATAATGTTGACTATTCAGCTGCAATTTTTGAGAAACTTCGGCAGAGAAACACTCCTTTGACGAGTGAATTTCACCGCAGCTAAAATCAATGCATATCTCAAATGTTTGATCCAGTTCTGAAACTATATCCTTCAGATTTTTGTACATGAATGAGATACACTTACTATTCAATGCTAGATGTGATCCTAGCGGAGAGTTTGCGCGGCAAGCTTGCCTAGGCAATGCGATTGTTCTTTCCTTAAGTAATAATGGCGAGTTTCCATTTTTGGTGTTTGAACGATTTACAAGATCCACATAATATCCTGTCTGAAAGATGCGATGTAAATGACCGATGAGATATACGAAACAATCTGTTTTAAAAATACGAATCCCTTAAGTGTCTCCAGTGGTAAGGCACCACTCATCGGCATGCTATTATTATCATGAAATCCTTTGGAGTGAAAGTGTTCGCATTTGAGCTAGTAACGACAGTTTAAAACGGCAGCACTAGCCCGCACTCACCTCGATACGATCACAAATACCCTGCACTAAATGACGCCACAAAGTGATCACTGTGTCCAGATCGGTATCGTTCCACTTATCACGCGATAGCGCTAATCTTATATGGAATATTGTACACTCCAAAAATACCGACCTGAAATGCAAACCTCTCGATACCATTAACCTCTAAAAAATCAGTCGATTGTGTGTTGTTCACAACAATGATCAACATTCGATCTTCAGTTATAATTATGTATTTTCAATCTGTCTGCAACTGCATTGAATACTTTCCAACGTTGTTCGCAACTGTATGATTGAATTGGGTGAAATAATTCAATTCGAATTTGAAATTCTCGATATGAGATTTTGATTCAGACATCGTCATTAAGAGTTTCATTATCATTGTGAGTGGTTTTGTTGTTGCGGCTAGTGTTTTTGTTATTTAATTCGTTTTGTCGTTCTGATTACTTCATTACTGCCATTATCATTGCTGGAAGATTATCAACTGAACTAACCAATAACAAGCTTTGAAACCGACATTTGATTGAAGTTTGCCGTGTCGACGGCCTAAATTATCAAGGACTGGATCCAAAGCAGTTAAGTCGTCTATGCTTCGCACTGCTGATTCAAGCACCTGTAACATCAAGTAACATCAAGGAAACATTCTTGATTCTTCTATTACTACACCTTCCTTGATCCGTCAAGAAAGACTGTACACATTCTGCTTATACATCATCTATTGTTTATCTATCGTCGGTGGTCTCGTCGAGAGTAATCAAAAATCTGTTTATTGATTCTATGTGCCATATTCCGAACAAATCTATTAGAGTAATATCAGTCGAATTGTGGCAAAAGAGTCTTTTCGTGAAAAATATTTCTATGTGACGGCACTTGGTTAATCCAATTTGCATGCCTTATAAAGTCGTATATTAAGTTCGTATGCGATACAACTGAAAATTGGCTCAACCTAGAGCGCTTAATTTATTTATTTAATTTCTTAATTTCACTTGATTTATTTTAAGTCGAAAGAAAAAAAGCTGATGTAAATTGAATTGAATCTACATTGGACTTTGATTTACCTGAATGAATCGAAGCGCTTGAAATATGAATTCATTACTTTTTTTGTCGGAATCCTTCGTTGGCAATCTCATAAATGGGAATAGCTGTCGCGTCTCGGGACACTGAAATTTTCATGATTTTATATCTTGCCACACATATGTTGCAGTGAACACTCATCAGGACACATCATCACATCTCAGAATTGCATACATATCTCAAATTCTTTTCGACTAGGTGGAGCGTTGACCAGATTCCGGTCATTTATTAGACAGCAGCCGGAGGAAACGTTTAGCCTATTTTTGTCGCATACTACTTGGCCTGTGTGTGCCGAAATTCTTTCCAACGCAAACGCCGTCCGGGTGACTGCCCACAGCCGCACGATTGCTCGCAAGGACTAATGCTCTTCAGACAGTTACCAGAATGGAGCCCTCTGGACAGTGCCTCGGACCATTGCAGTAATGCCTCGATTAAATGCACTTCTACAGTGTTTCAAGTGTTGCATAATGATCTGCTCCCTCTCACAAGCGATGGTGTCCAGTCAAAATATGCAGTGTTGGATTAATTTAATTATGAATTTTCGACTTTCATGCAAGGATATTTGGTTTCCGTTTGAGAATACCAAATTTGTATTGTATAAGTATGAGGTTATCAAATACCAATTCAGTCCCATTCAATTTTCATTGTGCAGACCAGTTGCTTACAGTAGTAGGTTGTACTATTGTTTCGGTGCATTTACATTTGCCTAGGCAAAGTAAACAAGGAAAAATGTAATTGTTGATCAGTAAAAGTGTGTTCGTTCCTTTTTCAATATGAATTAAACAACTTTTTTGGACGGAAACACACCAAATCGCAATGAATGCGCAATGAGATGAGTTTCAGAAGGAGGCAATAGTTGGAAGCCGAAAAATGTCGTATGCAAAAAACTATTACTTTAACTGAGAAAAAACAGTTCTTTGAACTAAACGAGCAGATGGAACACCAGGCGATGAATATTCCAGAGAGCAGAATGAATTCTTCACGGATATCTGCTCTATTTAAGAGCTTTCAACGGACGCTGAATGCGATAAATTAGAGAAACTAATGTGAACATATCTGTTTGTTGATTGAGTTGTAAAGTTCAGAAAAACATAGTCAGAACAGCAGCTGAAATATATCTGGGAGAATGCTCGCATCATAAGAGTATTGTAGTGCACTAATGAGGATACAAAATGAAACTACGGCAACCTGATTGAAAATCATCGTATAGATGCTGCACGATATTTCTTGGCTATCCTGTTCAATACAGCTCCACGACCTCCGCACCAAATTCTTCTCATATTCATCAAATGCATACCAAGGCCCGTGACAACTGCAATTGTTATCAGATTCTTAGCGGAATGAAAAGTTTCTCTTTGCTGAGTTAATCGTTCTAAGCACAACAACTTGTTGCAATTGTAAAGTCAGTCTCTCACTCGAAAATTCGACCGACGAACACTTTCACTGACCTACGGCTTGATGCTGAATGCTATAAAACGACTAAAACATTACTTGTTTGGCGTAACTCACAGCATAAATGGTCATCCATTCGTATGGGAATATGAATGCCAAGTTGATAGAAACTGATGAAGGGTTCTTCCGCATCGAAAAAAGTTACGCTGGGAGAGTAACCCTTCATCTCTGTGGCCACTATATTATTGTTCAGGGTGAAAGTCATGAAAGCAAATGGTTGCTGCCCTGATATCTTCGGCTCATCAGTTTTTAAGAGCACATTGCTCATGTTTTTCATCCGACAACGCTATCATAGGGCCATTCTGTATACTGATTTAGCTCTTTACAACAATGTGGATGTATTTACAAGAATTAACCAATCACTTCATCAAACTACTTCCCTTCACCGCCCATAAAGTTCATTAAAAACCTTTTGTTACTGAGAAAACGTGGAGTTCAGCGAACGTGTAGTTGTTGTTTGCCAACGAGCAAAGAAATTTGTCATTTAAATCGAATTCAAATGAATACTCTTAACTCTTATTCATCATTAATTCTCATCTCTATGGGATATAAATAGAATCTAGCTGCATAGTGCTAAACCTTCAAATTGTGAAGTTTCACCTATTTTAGCACTATTCTGTTCAGGACTATTAACTAGTTTAAGACTATTAACTAGTTTAGGACTATTCACTGTCTTCAACAAATCAAACTTTAGCATAAAATTGTTCCAAATGATGTCTTGAAACGTACATGGTGCTGAAAGTTGACATTTCGATCGTTCTTTTACTGATTGCCAACTGAAATGAACGAATGAAGATGCACCAACTGTTACGCTCTATCGTTCGCCGTTTACCGCTCGCGCAACGTGGAGCACGCAAGAAATCAGCGATTTTAACGTTGGATCACTAATCGCTACCATTACTGATGTGAGAAACTCGGTTTTTTGAGCTCTTTCATGCTTGAACACACATTTCGTGGATTCCGAAAACTTTTTGCAGTTCATCCAAACGAAAAACAAGTAAAGCTTCCTGAATTGAATGACGAAAGAGGAAGAGAACGTATGATGGTGTGATCTCAATTCGAATGATAGGACACTTTCGGAAATAAAAAGAACGAAAAAATATCCCTAAATATATTATTCAAGTTCCAAATTGCCGTAGGAAATCCATCAAAAAATATTGTTTATGCACATGAAAGCGAATGAGGGACAGAAGAAAAGAATTGTGAACGGAAGATAGAACAATTCTTCAATGAATAAGGTAGAATAGCGATAAGACAGAAATAAATAAAGTTAAAAAACTGTTGCATTTCGCAGCAAAACTTCATAATGCAGTCTTCTGAGGAAATTTACAGTGAGGGAATTCACTCCAGTGAGAGAGTAGTCGTAATGTCTGTTTTTAGACGTTCACACACGCATAGAATACAGTCATCTGCTGATGACTTATCAAACGTGATTCGAATGAATTTGTGTTAGAACACACAGTATCCTTTGAATTCAGAAGAGAATTTAAACCGTTGCACGTTTGGACTGACTTCAATTTAATGAATCGTTGCAGATACACAATAAAAGAGAAGATGATTTGCAGCAATACTTCAAAGCATTCTAGGAACGCTTGGAAACATCGAGTCTTGATTCGTTGACAAGGTACAAGTGCATTAATTCGAGTACTTATTGCCTTCGTCGAGGATAAACGATTCACTATCTTAACGAATAAAAATTAATGAACCATTTTCGGAGCAGTCAGGCTTGAAACATTGAAATTAATTCGCTCTCAGTTTTCATTAATTCGTCGAATTCACTCATTTCACTAATCACAATTGGTTTGAGCAAATTTCGAATCGCAGTTTTCAGTCGAATTTATTCGAATTTTGAATCTCACAATCAGCATCTATTTGTTCGACAAATTCTGTCGTTAATTGAATTGATGAACGGAACTAAGGAATGAATCAAATTAATTTGCGATCGGCTAACAAATCTAATACATATTAGGAAGCTGAATTTTTGAAAGCATTCATCCTACTTAACAATTGTATAGAAAATCCAATTTAGATCGACAGTACTAGAACTTAGTCATTTTCATTTCCCATTCAATATCCTCACTTATTAAGAGGAAATCATTTCGAGACACGAATTCTCCTCGATGAATACCATCGCGCGTGCTCTTCCATGATTTGTTCACCGCTCAATTTACGAAAGCATCAAAAAACACGAGTAAAGAAACTATGGGTGTAACGAGTCGATCAGCATGCACTCCGCAAATTTGAATTGGGTGTCATGGCCACTAGTTCACCAACCGAGTATGTCTGGCAGCAAAGTACACATTTGGGAATCGGCTACTTCAAAAGTAATGGGTAGCAGCTAACGGCTCCTGATCGTAAAGAACAACGCTTGCCGCTCTATAAATCTAATAAAGTGCCATGCTATTACCATGTTAATAATACGATCATTGCTGAACTCCAACTTAAAAATGTCGAATGTAATCTGTAATTCATGAAAATTTGATCACCAATAAGTTGCAAATGGGAAAAAGTTAAGCAGACAAGGGTACAGATATTCGCGAAAAATAGCTGTGTGCACATTAGGAAATTTCTTTTGAGCGCGATGTTTCGTTGCTTCTTGCGTGATTTCACGCTGAACAGTTCGCATGAAATTTGTTCGAAGCGTAGCTAGCTGGTTTTCTCGACTGTTGTCTGCATGTTTGCGATAAGTTGACATCTTCAGATACCGCTCTAACCCCAAACACCACACTGAACCAATTCCTTCGTGAACTTTCAATGAGTTGCTCTTCAGCCGCAAAATTATTTTCGTCTCGGATAAGAACTGTGCTATGATGAGAGCATTTTGATTAATTTGCGAATTCTTACACCTAAGGCGATTCGATAGCGAGTAAACAAATATATTCAGACTTTTCTTACAATGAAGATATTTATAGTGATAGGGTAGTGGCTAGTAAGGAGGTCGAGCAATGTGGACGTAAGAAAATGAAATGAATACAAAGTATGTAATTAAAGTGAATGGAAAAAAGGATATGGATAGTGAATGGAAAAAGTGATATGGATAGTAAATGGAAAAAGTGATACGTAAATACGCTGAGTGGAAAAATTTTTTCTCTCATTGATAATGCATTATTGATGATATGATACAATAATTCAAGCATTCGCCGTCGTAATCAATCAAATAACAGTGACTCGCCTAGAATCTGACACATTTTGCGTTTTCATTTGTTTTTGAATACGTTCCTTCGAATGAATACACTCATTACGATATCTAGAGCGTAACAAATTCGATATTTTCTCTTCACATGACCACAATAAATTTCTCGTAGATCTCATCAATCCATTGTACTTCTCCAATCAGCAATACTGAGTCGTAAACACTGAGGACAAGTGTAATAACATGAAATTCAAGGATATCTATCATCGATCTCAATCCGTTCACTGCTATTCCTGCTCCGCTGGAGATCGTCATTTTGCTTGATGAATATCTTCGTCAAGCTAGAACGAACTCGCACGTGACGTTATTTTATTTAATGGACGATTCGCAGCAATTAGTTTATGGTACACCCGCATAATACTTGGTCGCTTTATTCAAATGCTATTCACCAACACTTGTGTCATATCACAGTTAATGTGATTCCACCTTCTCACACATTGAAACTATGAAACATATCAGCAGAATGCGAGTAAGAGTTTTTTTTCGATTCGTGATCATGGGTGCCGGCAGTTAATAAGCAGGCCGGAGTCAGTGACCGTAGAGCTCGGAATTAAACACAAGGAGCTGAAAAATATCGCCAGCGACTGTGATCAGTGAAAGGGGAATGTATTTCCGCGGAAACTCCCCATCAGTGATAGTGATGTGACCTGTGGTATTGAGCAAAATAAATTCAGGCACAGCAATATTGAAAACGGGGAAACGATCAAATCGAGCCGAACGTTAGAAGATTATGGTGAAATATATCTTGCTCTATGCAAGAGCAACGAGAATAAGAGATTCTGAGTCTCGGGTCCTTTTGAGAAGCGGACAGTGAATTCTGCGAACTTTCAAGCATGTGATATTCGTTTGCATCACTGAGCTGCACTTACGCTAGATTGCGTTTTTGGAGTGTTTTTGCAGAATGAATATCAAATGTGATTAAGTTTGAAGAGGAAGTCGGTGTTGAAAAATAACGAAAACATTGCGGTGAACCTTAGCGTCATATTATCTCAGTCAAGATTTAGTCAACAAGATTGATGCCCTTTGCTCCTCAGATCTCGATCAAAACTCAGCAATCAATCAAATCACATCGTCAACAAATCTTGCCATAAAATTAAATCGTTCAATCAGGAAACTCACCTGCACAGCAATATATATACGTTGGGCTGTATCATTCTTGCAAACGTGCACTCATCATAAACTCGCTCAAAGATTTCAATCTCATATTAGGCACGCATCATATGAGGTATGCGCTTAGTGATAAATTTTCAGGAAATCTGATAAATTTTCAGGAAATCTGATAAAGGTAAGCACAACTCAAGTGATATCGTAGACTATGCGCATCCCTCTTCTCTTCTTCAGGCTTTTACACTCCACATCCAAACTTCACTTCAATCAACAATGATTTCACTGTCCAAACAGCAACTGGGCACCAATGAATTCAACATCACACCAATGATTTATTCGAATTTATCGTGCAATGCAATGACAGCGTTACTGATTGTCAGACGCTCGCAGGTTTTGAAGAAATTAATATTAAATTTTCAATGTAGTACAAGCAGTTGTTGGCGTTGTTTTGATAAATGCATGAAATACATACTTCATGAAAATTTAACGGTTGATTAGTGCCGACAAATGTCGACAATTGTGTCCGCATTACATCGAAGCAATCCAGTTAGCCTGAACAGAATCAATGGAATATTTCTAGATTTGCATAGCAAGAAACACATTGACCTGTGGGCAGTTTCAATTGATTTCACACGATCTCGTTGGGAACAATAAATTTCGTATTGACTGATTAACTCGTGCTGATACAAATCAATTCGAGTGCATCTTCGATACGCGCATTAGTTAAATACCTAGACGGAATGGTGACCTCGTCGAAGAATATGCTTTAAACTTTAAAAACATGAATGAAACTGAAGTATTGAATTGAATTTTTTGAATTGTTTCGAACTATCAGGAAGTCTCTGAGCAGGGAAGTCAACAGGAAAGTCTTTCAGCTGCGGTCTGCACAATTGAATTGCTATGCGGTGCTGATCGACAGCTGAAACGGCCAACTACAATCATAAGACATCTGTTGTGGGCGCGACTCATCCTTGAACGTAAAATAAGCTTAAGATTGACGTAATACTCAACCTTATAGTCATATGATAGCAAAAACAAAAATTCAGCAGTGGAATACATGATTTGCATTGATTCTGATCTGACGTGAATGAACATTTTGTATTGTTCACTTCGTTACATCGTTCAAAATATTTGCTCTTAAGCCATCAAATGAATAATTTAATTATGAAAAAGACCAGGGGTAATCATTGCATCACACTCATGTATGGCATATATAATGATGCGTTCGGTTCTAATGCAACTTCTCGGCATATCTACCAACAGTTTATTCAGTGAGAGGTGATTAAGCCCTCTTTAATGAACAACCAGCAATTGCATTTGAAGCAGAATATAGATTAAAGTTTTTGATTGGAAACAATTTTGAGTTTTTTTTTGTGGAGCCGTATAAAGAATATTGCTGGAATAAGTTATCATGGACGCTCAGTTTAGACAATGAATGCAAATGCGACTATTATAGATCACCACTGTAATCAATACTGTAATTGAAATCAGTGTAACGTAAGCAGACAATACAAGCGATATCGTAGTTTGGCTGAGGCTCGGTAATATTAATGGCATTGGTGCGACACTCTGTTTTGAGCTTCACTCGCCGAAGAATGGATTGGCAAATAAAAAGCAATTTCGCATTACATGCGCTGAAGAACTGACAATGAGTGCAAATTCAACGCAATCAACACTCAGCGCAGGCCGAACGTTCGCCGTGACAGCTCATGGATAGAATTACAACCGGTAATTAGTACGTAGTAGTTTCGACTTCTGTTCGCGAGCGAAAGTTTTGCTGAAAGCAAAGTGGTGCATCAATGCCGCTGAAATTGAAATCGTCACAAGCACTTCATGCATCAAACTCAATCACTAAGTACGCGACCACATGGGATTGTTTTTGAATAAGCCCAATGGCCCAACTGTAACTATCGGCCCAATTTTATGCAACTTTTTGCTGCTCACTAATGCGAAAAGATTGCGCTCTATTGGAAAGCAACAAAAGCAGACGGAATGGATGCGTGTCAATGGCATGTGACAGAAACATTCAGGGAAGTTCTTGAATTGTTTTCAAGAGAGCAACCTGACGAGCGTGTAATCGTACGATGATGGTGTGTTCGAAAATTATGTTATTGCGTTTCTCAGGCTTGAATAGATTAATGGGAGTGTTTTTATTTTTGTTCACATATCTCATAACAAATTTAGCGATGAATTGTTACAAGCAGCGCGTTTAGCTGAATAGCTTCAGAACAGAGAATTCACTCAACGAAACATTCTACTCATGAACAGTACCATAGGCAAGATAAGGGACTGAATTGTGGAGCGATGTGCGATAAAACGGGAAAGTTTGCGAACAAAGTCAACTGCTGATCTTTTTTTGAGTGCCACTGATCAAAACTTCCATTCAAGATATCGTTTAGTTTTCGTTATCAAACTATTTCCTCGAATTGATTATCTCTCACAATGAAAGAGTTTTCTAGGTACAGTTTTCCAACGAGGTGCCGTTACTCGTTTCTGTTTTTAGTGCTCAACCAGACATGAAAACGTATAATTATGAATGCAACATGTCTTTTGAATGCATGACTGAATTTGCATACGGCAATGATTCGTTGCTCTCAAAAAACACGTTGTTGGAATCAGTTGAGCTGAAATTAAAGAAATTATTAGTTATTGATCACTAAACAACAATCAATCAGTTAAGAGGGTTTATCGCTAGGTTTCAATTTGCATGAGATAAAATTCAGCTTTTGAACCGACTTTACAACTCTCCATTCAAATTTGCATTTTCTGTGGGCATGTATGAATAAACGTTTAAAAGCAATCATATACAGAGTTATAATATGAAATCATATCTTCAGGACAGCGAACGCATGTGTGAAAAGCCAGTTGAGTGGATGCTTAGATGCTCGATGAAATAGGACACACTCGAAACGTAATTTATGGCTAGCTTCGCTAACATTTCCATAACGTCACAATCAAATGCGTCTTCATTTTCAACACTTCATTTTAGTGAATTTCATTTAGAATCTCTTTGACATTATCCATTTGCCCTTTGTAAATTTCGTTCCATTAATTTTCTCATTACCATTTCTCTCATTATTCATTCACCATTTTCCAACATAACGGTGAGGAAATTATTTTTGTTCACTCAATTATCCCATCCACCATCGTTACGTGCAGTATTGGTTGAAAATTTTCACACATAACACCAGTGATATCGAAAATAATGTTATTGATCAACTGTTGTCACATGTTCCACACCAAAATGAATCAGGGAACGTATGAATTGCGCGACGAAAATTTACAATATGAATTCTATGAATCATTTTATGTTGGAAATAAACAGTTCCGTTTTGGTTTGTTCATCGTAAGTCGATGAATTAATTAAATGAAAACAGAGTAACCGAATGCATTCTCAACATCAGCTGAATCTTCATTCAATTCTGATACATTTGCATCTAAGCCTCATGATATTCAAGGAATATCATGAGGCTTAGATGCAGGTTCGCTGTGTTATTTGTGTTAAATGTGTCTTAAATGGCAATTGAACACGAACAGAAAGCAAATCAATCCGAAAAAGAGCTCAGAATGCCACTTCTCGGAAATAGACCACGCATTCAGTCAGTTTGTGATGATGTGGGCAGTAACAACCGTTAATCATCGAAATATCAAACCCATCATTATTAACAAGATTTTATGATATGTCATTAAGTGCATTTAAGCAGTGTAGCATTAAAGGTTACGCAACATTAAGCTCAAATGACTGAAATGCATTTTTACAATGGAAGTGCCATGAACCATAGCTCTAAAAATTTCGGAACAAACGCAATTAAACTAACTGCCAAAGGTGCATATAAGCGGAATAACGCAATTCACAAGTTCCATGCACCGTGCACATACAGCTAAAGTGTGCTGTAGCATTGCTGAAGGATATGAAACAGTGCCTGAAAATCCAATCGAACAACGCCTCGGATCAAATGTTTCGTTGGTGGTCATACTGATTCTTGTACACAAATGAAGCACATGTATACATATATAAGCACACATCAACCGACAAACTGAGATTCAACTGATAATTTCAATTTTGCAATTAAATTACTCAATTTGCAATTAAATGACTCAAGTTTAGTTGGCGAGCGAAAATTGGCACTTTACTGTGTTCATTCTTTATTTCATTACTACGACATTAAAAGAATGTTGTTGATTGCCTCGTTAGCAAGTTACATTGTTTTTGCCTAATGTTATCGCAAGCCATCAAACCCATAATATTGAATGGTCCATTCAACTAAATGTCGTCAACTGTTGGCTGTTTTTTTGCAATGCCGTTTACTGCACAGTATTCAACTGCTCCTTGAGATTTTCAGTTGAAGCTCATAGTCAGTTTAGTTTTTAAATGAATTTAATTCAATTATTCGATTTTGCACCAATGTTTTTGGCTTAAAACTACTGGGTATATGGTGAACAATATACGAGACGCATCACAAAGAAACACTGCAGACAAATTGATTGCATTCTATTTGCAAAACAAAAAAGGCTTTTCCGCAAACAAGAATATCGTTATTTCGCCAATAACAGCAGAATGGTTTTGTAGTTGTATTTCGTACCTTATATTTCTCAAGTTCGAATAAAGAGCCAGTTTAATTTGCTCATTTGAGGCGATGAGAAATGTGTCAGGAATAGCAAATGTTCACCTGTGTGGAAAAACTTCATGACTTTCAATGCCATATGTGTATGTTGAAGTGAAATTCGAATGAAAGTGCAAAGGTTTATTTAGAAAAATACAGCAAGGGCAGTGTGAACAGGAAAAGATCAATACGAAATATTGCTTGAAAGAGTTTTGCAGTCTGTTTAACGGCGTGATCCATCCTCGAAGAACACTCCTCCATCGATAGCGCAATATTTGGGGCAGATACCCTTCTCGCCAGGCGTACCTGGTGTACCAGCTGGGCCTGCTTGACCTGGCTGACCGTCCGCTCCTGCCGCTCCATCGGCACCAGCCTTGCCTGCAGATCCTGCAGGACCTGCAGCTCCATCCGCACCTGGGTTTCCGGCTGGTCCGGCTGGTCCGGGTGCTCCGGCGTCTCCTGCAATAACCATGTTTGCATTCAATCATACCTTCCGGTGCAGAAAGTATACACATGAAATCATTCCCAAATCAATCGGTATGATATACGTTGCTTGATATGAATCAAGCCACACTTACCGGCTGGTCCAGCTTCTCCTGGAAGTACTGGAGAGCTCTGTCCTGCAGCACCAGCGTCTCCAGCGGGTCCTGGAGCTCCGGGTGCACCAGCTGGTCCAGGTGCTCCTTTGGGACCGGCGGGCCCAGCGAGTGCTGCCGAACCATCTTTTCCTTTTTGACCGTTTGCTCCGGCATCTCCTGCGGGTCCTGCTGGTCCTGGTGGTCCAGGTGCTCCAGCTGGGCATGGTGCGCATGGAGGTGGTGTTTGTGGCTCGCATGGTTGCACTGATTGAAGACCTGCTTTGCCCAAAAGTCCAGGAGCTCCATTCTTACCGGGCTTTCCTGGTTTACCACGTGGTCCAGCTGGACCGGGAGCTCCAGGAACACAGCAAGCTTCACAACCTCCACCAACTTGACGGGCAGTACGGTTATGTGCTGTGGCAATGTTTCTCAGATCGTATACTTCTGACCAGATGTCTTGTGCGGATCCCTGAAATGCTCACCTACAGTGAAACCCCGTCGTGAATCGAGCGATGAAACATCAATCATCTCGATTTGCAGTTATCATCAAGTAAGTGAGATTCAATTTTTTTTGGAACGATTCAAGTAGAAATCAAACTTTTTAATTCATATTTTTTAACAATCAATGGAATGAATTCTCAGAGATGTCATCACACATAATCAGTGTGTACGTTCGCAACAACAAGACTGCGCTTCATTAGCTGAAGATGTAAAACGAAATGAATTGATACTGTGGCAAACGGCCGCTCCTAGAATTTCCTCTGGGCTCATGAGTATCTGATCTGAGATTACTGATAAAAATCCGGGCAGCGTATTTTCGGTTTGAGCAGTAGGCGATTGATGTACAAAATGCACCCCGCATAATTTTCGATGGGGAACGCAGGGAATTTTATGCCAAAAACAATTCATTAGTTGTATTCAAACTTCAAACTTATAAGAGAGCAGACTCACCTTGCAGAAGACCACTTCACTGCGCATATGGCGACGGATTTCGTAGACGTAGTTGTAGACGACTGGTAATGTGACACATACTGAAAGTACGGCCACCACAGAGAATGCAACTGCCGAATAGGCAACAAAGCGATAAGCTTTAATACGGCTATCTATATCCATCTCAGTTGATTGAAACACGGACCGTTCTTCAAGAAAGGATCTGCTTCTAACAGTGAGATCAAGCACATTATATAGTTGCTTAATGAGCCCATAACGAGTTTTTTTTCGTCACGATTTATTGTTTACAGCCGGTGTTATTCATTCATTCGTAAACCGCCGGTATACAACGAGAATTCTTGTATTACATTGTCTGTCTGTCTGTAATACCATCACATCTATCTGTAAATGAAATCTTCGATGAAAACAGAATTCATTTGCATGAAATCATCATGTATTTGTGTGTATATCAAACTTACAGAAATGATGTGGACTCAAAATCATATTAAGAGTGTGTTATTGTAAGAGATTTGCTGATCAATCTATTGAGATTCATATCAAGCAATTCAGTTTTTGCTCATTTCAAAACAAGAATAATTAGTATCCTCGTTGAAATCAGCTGCGTGTTTATTGTTTTTCATGGCATTTGCTTAACGTATGCTGTGTATACGATAAATGCTTAATGTCTTATGAATACAATTTTATGTAATGCATAATATCATGTGATGTAATGTGTTATGCACCTGCACAGTTCACATGTGTTTTCAAAGGATCGGTTTTGTTTTCAGGTAAACACTTCCCATGTTAAGAGTGGGAAAATTTTTGTTGACATTCGATCAACGAAAGGTCATGAGACTTTCACGCTATTACCATTCTAAATGTAAGAAGCTATTGCCATTCTCTCAGGCAAGTGAGTTCCTGTCCACGCAATTGCTTCACAAGATACAAAGCAAAAAATTGCGATTCCCGTCATTTAGGTGCAATCTTTCTTGAATGTAAACACTTCGCATGAGGCATTATGAATCATGAAACATTTCTTTCTTCTAAACTGATTAACAGTGCTCGATGTCTTTGATTTCGTCTTCAGCTTCACACACTTCCTCATATTTGATGTTATTTTAAGCCTATTGTGATGCTGCGAACAATAGTTCAGATCTTTGATGCATCCTGCTGATGTCAGAAGTAGTTATATGGTAATGATCAGTTGACTTGCGATGAACATAATTTGGAAAATAATATGAAACATGATATTCAAAGATATTGGTCACGGTTCGAAATGAGTTGTTGCAGAAACAGTTTATCAGAAGGATCGCTTGAGGCATTGGGTTCATTTTTATCATTTCAACACGGAAAACAACTGGAGGCGGTGACAAAGAAAACGAGAGAAATAACTTGCGGTGGATATCTGTTTCATAAAAGATGAATGAATGTAATTGCAACGATTCATCCCATTTGGTTACATCAGAAAACAAAAAAGAACAAGTTTTCTTCATAGAATACATGCGTATGTCGAGCGACGACCATTGCACGATACGGTTCGAAGATATGCCATATAGCCACCAATTCCTGATTATCATTCAATTACAACATCATCCATCGGGAAATTTTCCTGCAGTTCAAGAAATTCCGCCGAAATACTGCTGTTAATTATGCGGAAAGTGTGCATCATCCGTGTAGATCGATATGAAAAAAATCGATGTTGATCGACAACAGATGCAGTCAGTCAAGCGTTGCGAAGGTTTTATGAGGAATTTGTTGGATTCTTCCAGTGGAGGACCTAGCCTCTTGGAATTTTGACGCTTTTATAAGGTTACCGTCAGTCTGTTACCTGCACGTGTTTTGAACCATTTTCTCTGTTTTGTGCACCAATCAACTTAATAGGATATTTACAATTCTTTTTCAAACGGTGAATTCACTTTCACAAGATGCGTGAAATCATCGTTCTTAATCGTTCAGCTCAACGTTCGATCACCTCACTCGCTCAAAACACCAAATTTCAGTTCGTCACAATGGTTCACCTAATTATTCGATGAAAATTGGTAAATCTCTGTGAGCCGTGGTGCCGCATTAACACTGTATGTCATCGAGTCACAACCACAGCCCAACTTCGGTATGAGACATGAAAACAGCCTCTCACAATCAGTGTGTCACAAGTTGGAAGGTTTAAAATATGAACACTTTGTCCTAGCTACCCTATTTACTACTTATGGAATTAACGAATTTGCTGAATGCATCTTGACAATACTGAATAAACATGACCTAGTCAGCAAATTTATTGGAATCACCATCCTATAATTCTTCATAATCTGTTGAAGAAGAGACTATAAGAACGTCAAATATGTCACTTACGCAACAATTCGGGCGAGAGATCGCACCTGAAGGACATTTTAGATCAAACTACCGCCTCGAAGCACTCCAGCATCAATCATTTCGAGAAGTTGGCTGGGTGTACCTTACAAGTCCTCCACAACTTACCATAAATTGATGCATCGAACTCTTTCCTCACTACAAACTTTTCGCCTTTAAAGAAAAATTACAACTCAAAATATTCTACATTTCATACAACAATTCACGCATATTCATTTTCGAAGCGTTATATTTGAATAGAATATCTCTGTTTTGAGTATTTCTGCTTTGATATGTGTGTATTTCATTTGGTATTTCATTCTGCTTTGAACTCTGATATGTGTGTGTCTCAAGCAGCAGAGAAGTCACTGTTTTCAATAGTTACCGACATTTTTCCCTCTGAACATGAGCCGACATGAAGTGCAGTCGAAACCGCGGATATTATTATTCTTCATCGTTGAACTCTTGACAATGATACCTGTCCCATGGGAAAGAAACTCATTCAAAACAATCCCATTCATTTAGCAAAGAAGAAGTTTTCGACCAAAGCAAACGTCATGTAACCGTACTCATATGACGTTGTTCGAGGAACACACACTTTCACACACATAATAATTGCTAGTTGTTGCCATTCGTTGCACTCTTTCTGAAAGAGGCTGATTAAAAGCGAAATGCATCAAATCAGTGCCCAACATCGGTCATTCTGAACATGTTCTGCACTTGCAGTAGCTGATCCACGTAATGTGAAACCGTTTGTTTGCCATCATTATTGCCTGGTGATGACAAACTAATAGTGTCACATTACGCGGAAGCAACGATGAAAATGGGAATTCAACGTTCTTTTAAAGGGACCTATACGGGTTAAATACAAGTCATGGCATATTTGCAACAAAAAGACAAAATTTGGAATATACTAAAGCAGAGGGTTGAATTTTATCCGCGTGGTCACCTTTGACATTTTTGTTCGAATTTTCGACCGTCATTCTAACATTGGTAAATATTGTTCTGATGATCTATTGCAATTCATGTGATCAATTATCAGGTGGTCATAGTGGCGATCACCGTTTGAGCAATACGAGGAAACATTGGGGAGGACGGTAATGACTAAAAAGTGGACATTTCAGCAATTTCTTTTGAAAGAATCGTGATACGGATTAGATAGTGTGAGTCAAACAAGGAACCCGGATGCCAGATGAACCGAAATAAGCAACCAATTTCGGCTTATCAAGAAAGAAACGCGCCAGCTAAGTTCACCAACATGTACGGTCCTATCGTGTAACCTCAAGCACATTAAGTTTGCACGTTACCAGAGAAAAAAGCGAATTTCACTACTTGAAGTTTCAGGAGAGTAGTGTCCACTTTGGAAGCGAAACATTTCACGCTTGAGTCAGCTGTTTTCTCGTCAATAAACTACCTGCGGTCAAGAGCACCAACTCTAACGTGCTGTAAAAACTTTGTCAAGAATAAGATGTCTGTGTTCAACAACGAACATCAATTAATCTCTCCGAAATTGATGACACCTTCAGTGATATTCAAAGAGGTTGTTTTCACAATGAACATTTGAATGGCAATTTCGATGAGTGAAATTGAACGGCGAAAGAGATTATCAATAAAATGAAACAAATTTGTCGCATTGTTTCTATGTTCACAATGCCCCTCTGCACCACTTTGCTCCACATAAAATCCGTTTCATGAATACGATTGATGATTTCGTTTGATGGTCTGTATTTATGTCTGTCCATGTTGCAGACGAATGTGTGCGCATTAATGCCCAGAAATCCCGCAACCTCATCTTCTTGAGAACCTGTTCTCGTGGACTTGACCAACCCCATTTCGGTATCACCGCAATCTGCACGCATCGTTATACTAGTGCCACTTTTTCAATTTTCAACATTTTCTAGCCATACCTTTAGGTGCTGACACTCGTCTTTTGTGCCATATTTTTTCCAGTTCTGAACCATTTCAGCAGCCAGAAATTATTCCATGCTTATCATTCATTCCAGCAGATTGTTTTATGCTCATTTCACGGCAAGATCCACGAGAAACGTTTGGGTATCAAGTGTTTATGTGCTCTTGTTTCAATACGTTCCATTTTTGCGGTCTCTAAATCGTTGTCGGCATTTTCGATCCTATCAATTCTATCATATCAATATATTGATTATTCGTTGCGATCCGTTATGGTACGCTCAGTTCAGCAACCTAAAGCCATAAAATAAGAAGTGTTCGGGTGTCCACAGCAATACTTAATAGATAGAAATTAATGCGACTCGTTTTTATGATTCAAAAAATCTCCGATGTGTTCACATGTGTTCGTCTACATACAGCTGTTGAACTGAACTCTAATTTCCGAAATTTTCCAGAAAATAAATGGAGAATGGTAATATTGGTGATGGAAATGTGCTAGCCGCTAATAAATACGACGCAGCATCAACTTATGTAAAGGATGGGAAACGTGTATGTTCATGATATAACCAACAGATTATTCCACCTTTTTCAAATCATCCTAGTTGATACTTTGGTCTTGAATTTATGAGATTTTCGCTTAGGCATTAATTTTTGCTTCATTAAACAGTTTAACACCAGTCTATCAGAAGAATCTTTCACCGATCTTTCAACGAATATATTAGGAATTTGAGTTGACTGAAACATTTTTCAGGTGTGTGAATTATTCCGATTATCGCCAATCAAAATTTTCTTATTCGGTTTCATACCGCCAATGTTCGGTGCAATTATGGCGATTAGTATAGCACTAATTTTTCATAACGATCAAATCAGCAACTATAATTGGCAATGCGGGGTTTGTTTGTTGTTATGAGAACGAGTGTTCTCAATTTGACTTACGACAGTTTCACTTTCTGCTCTATTTTCCAGTCTGTACTCAGTCGATTACACAATCAATTTTATTTTCCACACAGATTGTTGTCTCCGGGATATCGTTAATCCTTTTTTTACCAAGCAAAGTGTCCATCTTGACTGCCAGAGTGGTATTGCATTCTCGATGCATCATTCATTTAATTCCTTCATCACATCTAGCGAACCATAATTCACTTTCAGAGGGCACGATTGCCATCATTATCCCGCATAATCAACCTCCCAATAGAGCGAACATTTTGGCAGTTGTTCATTCTCATTCACGTACCAATTCGGTTAATTGAACTGTCTACGGGATGTGAGTTTTCCAAAAATTCTGTTCATTTCTGTACATCAAAAACGTTTGTACTCAATCAAGAGGTCGAAATTGTTCGTGATCGTTTCAAACTTCTGTCATTTTCTTTCGACTCTTATTCATGGCATTGATATTGGATGATTAATACCTAAGGTCCATCAATCTCGACTGCTATTTGAATGGTTAGTTTTCATTCCAATAAAATGAAGTTTGCATTCCAGTTAAACGCTATCGTCGGTTAATGAACGTCAACTACGAACACAAATGGTTCTATGAACTGGCCAGATATTGTTACCTTTACGTTGGTCTTGCGGAACTCGTTTTCCTGGCAGCTCTCTCGATAATTGGTGAACGTGAAAACATACGTACGTTAGTCAGAACTAATGATGTTTCTATTCCAGTCAAACTGTTCTATTCCTGTTCTATTCCAAGGAATAGAACAGAATACGTCCAGAAAAACGACCCGAAGAATAGAACAAAACAGAACAAGTGAATGGCAGAATAGAATAGAATAGAGGAGAAAGTGTTGGATAGGACAATCACTAGTCAGAACAGATTTTTTAAATTTCATATGGCTGTGAGACTGGAATGGATCTTAATAGCTTAATGTCTAGTTGAGAAAGAAATCCTTTGTTAATTCGCCCTCATTACAATATCGAAGCTGGTCACATATTCTGCTCATTGTGGAACTAGTGACCTGTTTGCCTTAGTGTGGTTGATTGTTCAGTTGCTGTTCAACGAAGAATACTGTATTATTTCAGAGGTGCATGTCATATTGTTTTACGTATTCGGATTTTGTGGAATTGGATTTTTTATATGCAATATTGTGTGTCACAGGCAATCACTATACTACCTAAATCCTTACGTATGTTCATTATGTCACGATTCATTCCTGTTGAATTTCATTGCAACGAAATTAAGATAATTGATGAATCCACTCCGACGCAATACGCTGAGTTTTTGGGTCATCCGGAGAGAAATCGTGTATTAAAATTGATTAATTTGATTTGATGCGTCGCCATCTTGTTTGAAAGTGTTAAGAAGAGTTCCTCACGTATAGTTAAGATTGAGTTCTGTTTCGATGGTGAAATTCTCATTCTGAGTGACGAGAATGTTTAGGCATTTTTGCGTTGATTTGTTATACAGATTCAAATATTTATGCGATCATTTCATTAATTTTTCGCAACAAAATGCATTGCATGCAACTGTTGAACTAGCAAATTTTAATGACTAGGTAAACAATACAGAAATGAATTTTTGATGAGATCTCGATGAGAGCACTTCGTTTCTTGTTCGATTCACCGTCTATTGTCGACTGAATCGCACATGAATACAAATGGAAAACGCTCACTTTTGAATACGTCAGTTGACGAAACCGGTTTCAGAGTGATTTCACTAGCAAGCACAACTAATTTTAGGGTCGCCTTTCGTACTATCTGAAATTGTTGACATGTGGTGCTTATTTGATCAGTGCTCCGATTCTGATCGGCGCATTCTTGCTTTATTGGAGAGCATGTGTCACTGTGGGTAAGCGTTCGACATTATTGGGTTCTTGTTACCGTTTACTTTGCATGAATGATCAAGAGAAAATTTGATGATGAATAAAACCGTAACTCATTAGTGACGCATTTCATTGGCACATGAATAGGATGCAAAATATTGCTAACAAGCAATTCGACTAACAATAACTGTGTTATATGTTTCAGCTTATGAAGTATTCGCAATTTGCGAGTATACGGGTGTATTTCTGAATATGGCCTTCCATGGATGTGCGTTCTTTGACATTCGTTATAAAGTGATATTCTGTGTGAGAATGATCGAACCGATTGAGGACAAGTCGAACAGCAACGACAAGAAACATCAGATACGAACTATCAGTGCGAATGTGAAGCAATCCACTGTTCAGAGTGATCAATGAATTTCGAATTAGTCTTTGCAAAGAACTTATTCATTGTGACCAATTTCAACTATTCTCTAATAAAATTGATTCGACTAGCGTGATTTATTCTTGGAATTGATCAATTATTGACCATAGGTTGGTAGTGGTGAGATAATCGTTACCCGTATCAATCGTTTTCGAGGAATCTGGACCGAATGTTTATTATGAAGAAACAAGTATTTGTGAGTTAGGAGTACAGCAGTAAGATGTGAAATAAGCTCCAATAATTTAACGTCGTGTTCCATCCTCAAAGAACACTCCGCCATCGATAGCACAGTATTTCGGACAAATACCCCTTTCACCTTGCGCTCCAGGTGGGCCACCTGGGCCTGGCTGACCGGTCTTACCATTTTTTCCAGGTTCACCATCGGGCCCAGGTGGTCCTTTCCGTCCGGCTGGTCCAGGCGTGCCATTCACACCCCGCTTACCAGGACGTCCAGGTGGCCCTGGAGAACCGGAATCACCTACAAGAAAGTGTTTATTGTGTGCGTGACGCAACTGTTTAGTTCAAGATGATATAGGATAGGAAGGAATCCTGACTAAGTTTTTGACAAATTGATAGCGATGATATCAGGTGATGCGTTGTAAGGTTGAGCTGATCTTTTTTTTTTCAAATGGCCCTTCGTATATCGCAGATTTCGTTTCAATAGAATGCCCAGTCGTGAAGTATTCTACGAAAATAAAATATCAAAGAATTTGAGAAAACTGACCAATCGGTCCAGGTTCGCCTGGAATGAGCGGTTCATTAGGTGCCGGTATGCCTATCTTTCCTACAGGTCCACGAGCTCCAGGTTTTCCAGGTGGTCCCGGTGCTCCTTTTGGCCCCGGTTCTCCAGGAGCTGCAGGCAGTCCCTTCAGACCGGGTGGACCTTGCGACCCAGGATCTCCAGGTGGTCCAGGCGGCCCGGGAAGACCTTGCGGCCCTCGTGGACATGGTTTGCATGGCGGAGGTGTCACTGCTTCACACGGCTGATTTCGAGGTCTTCCGGGGTTTCCATTTAGTCCTGGTGTGCCTGGTTTGCCGGGTTTCCCAGGCCTACCGCGGGGTCCAGCCGGTCCTGGTGAGCCTGGTACACAGCATTCATCGCATGATGCACCTTGCGATGATCCGCTCTCGCTAATGATGCCTGCATCTCCATAGCCAGCTTGACGTGACGTGCGATTGTGTGTTTGAATACTCCTTAGTTCATGTAATTCAGCCCAGATGTCCTTTGCAGATCCCTAAAAATTGTGCAGAAATGATAAAGCACGGTGAAACGACGTAAGAATGAATTGCGACAAAAATGCTCAACCGTTCGCAGACTCGCTGAGAATACTTGACTTGTTCAATGCCGGAAATAAAGCGAATGATCTGCAAATAACCTTGCAAAAGGTGATTTCACTGCGCATTTGATGACGGACATGATGCACGTAGTTGTATATAATTGGAAGCGTAACACAACTCGACAAAACTGAAGCAATCGAGAAGGTTACGGCAGAATAGGCCACAAGACGATACGCCTTGATGCGATTATCCAAATCCATTGGAGCACCTTCGACTGCACAAACCGCAAATTGTTTTTGCGTGACCGCTGAACGTACAGTGCTGCCACAGTTCATTGGACAGGTCCTTTTATATTCAATCCCAAATGTCCCAAACAAACTTGTTTATGAACGTGGTCATTCCCTATTCGACGTTGACCAGTGAACATCCCATGCTTCATTGAATTCGATCGTAAATAAAAACACATAAATGATAAATGATGATTGTAATTCACATTATTATCGCCGACATATTTTCAACAATAAAATCAATTATGGATTATACGTCTCACCAATTAGATCCTTTCATAAGCAATCGTTAATTTTTGCGCTCCGTTATGACGCTTATGTTTTAAAATCTATTTCTTAACGAAATGAATCTTTTCGAGTGTGTAAAATGATCTTGAATGAAACGAATATTTCGGAAACAATTTATGTGTAATGCGACAGATTAGGAAGCAATTTTATGATGAATTAAAGGAGCCATAAAATGTCACTTGATTATGAGAGCTAGGATTTTTCAAAGTTTAGCGAAACAAGCAGCCCAACCGATTTCCTTAAATCTGAAGCAATCAAAACTGCAACGGTCATGAACGTCTAAATGATTCGCATAATGTGGTGTCGATATTCCTCAATAAGGGACTGCTTAAATGTGCTTATTTGCTGCAAACGCATTCGATCGTCATCAATGTTCCTGTGCTTCCGCAATACTTCAATGCTGGCAAAGTGTTATTACGAATGAGATTATGAAATCTTAAGTGCTTATTTATGTAGGTGTGATCAAGTGGTGTTTAGTCATTGATATGGGCAGCTGGTTGTGTTATCTTCACTGAAATGCCAATTTTATATAAACTTATCGACATTAGACTGTATTGATCGGTCAATCGTATGCACATGATGAACGCGACGAGAGAATGAACTGGTTCTTATGCAAATTGAAATACGGATATTTTAAGAAAATAACCGTTCAGACGATTTTGCAATACTCGTTCTGAGCAATGAGATTTAAGAGAATGGCGCAAACGCAATGATCATCACCACATAAAATGATGTTTGCATGCTAATGAGAATATCGCTGAAGGCAACAGAGCTGCTGAGTGTGTTCTAAACGAGATGTGATAACAGACCACATAATCAATGAAGTTTGTGCTCGATCGATCGCTTGCGAAGTTAACCTTTCGTTCATAAGCAACACTGACAATGTGATCGTTTGGAAACTTCATTAGAAATAACTGAGAATGACAAACGTTTCCACCTTTCCAAATGGGTGTATTTCTCATGATGGGTGTATCCAAATGGGTGTATTACGTTCAATTTTACATGGATCTGAGCTGACTAGAGCCAGTACACATCAATGTGATCATAACGTAAGTGAAAATTTTGAAAACGCAGTGCTCCGAAAGAAAACCTTTTTTAGAAGTAATATGTGAGCAATAGTGAACTTGTGCTCTAAAACAAGGAACTGAATCATTTTCAAGAACAGCTGAAGTTTATTTCGCAGCCGAATTTTATTTCCGTGAGTGCTCATTCAGATGAATAATGTTAATGCATCCATTTATCAGAATATTCACTAAAAGCCGCATTAAATGGATGAATGAATTAATATGATACATATTCCTTAGTCAATAAGTTGTAATGGTTTTAAAACGTTTTATTTCGGTTGCCCAGCGATTGCAAGCATAACACATCGAATAAATCTCTCTGTTATGAAACACTTCTCATTGATTGCATAGTCAAATTGTTTTGCTCCACTGCAGAATACTCATTTTTGAGTTTGAGCTCGACTTATGAAATCCTAAGTTTCCTGAAGTTACTCACATTCAACAGCTATTTTAATGAGACAACAACTCATTGTTTATGAATTCGTTCATTTGTTCTGATGAGCAAAAATTGGAGGAAAATTTGCGCTGACGCTGAAGTTCATCAAAGCAGCCAAATTTCTCTCCAACTGTCCTAAAATCGCAACTTAACGTTCAAAAATTTTGATGTTTTTTGATATATGGCTTTCGCTTAATGAAGATTATTTTAGTCGGAAACATTTTCGACTTATTGATCTCATGAAAAGACCTGGTTGCAACTTTGTCTGACTGATTTTTGCTTGAGATTCGTTTTTTTCCAATATATTTTTAGACGCTAAAGAGAGCATCTTTTAGACTTCAGAACGACATCCTTTTCGCGCAAGAGGATCAATTCGCTAGCTGGTGAAGATCATTGTGAAGATCACAAAAATGGATGCAAGACGTTCTGATACTGCGCAAACTTTATTCGTTACTGATGCTGACTTGAAGGGAAAACTACAGAAAATTGAAAAAGAGGACCGAAGAATTTCATCAGCAAATGTGAGAAATACTTTTAGTTTCCTTCGACAAAACACAGGTTAGAGTGTGATGTCCATGTTTTCGTTACCGTATCCTTCGTTGCCAACATTTGCTACGAACAATTGTTTTACTGCTTTCTATATTTAGTGGAAAGGCTAACGATTTCTTTGCAGAATTATTCCTTACATTTCACTACTTTCAGCCACGTTTGACAAAATATCAGCTACTCGTTTACGAACATCTCGAAAAACTAAACGAGAAATTGACTGCGCAAATCCTCGAATTGGTCAGTTGAAATCTTCGATATTCAGTTCAATTACTGATGCAATTAGCAAACCCGTACGAATAATTTCTATCTTGCTCACTACGTTGAATTAAACTGAATAAGTGATTATAATGACAAATCTTCCTGCGGTAATGCCTGCGGCTTCTTGATGATTAAGCTGTTGCTTTTTTGAATGTTTCATGAAGAAATCTGCACTTAAGGTTCTCAATGGCTTCATAAATGGAACGAAAAAGAATTCCATTAAAAGAAGGAGAGAATTAAAAAACCGCCCAAATATAATAGATCACTTTCAGAAAGATTCGCTCAAGGAACGTCGTTTAACAATCAAAGACTATTCTCAACAAATTGAGAACCTAAGAAACAATGCGAAAAGAGAAGCCGAAAAGACGAATAGTATCAATAAAGACGTTCAAGCCGCCCATCAGATGCGTTTGAAACTCAATGATGAAATCGTCGCTTTGAGGGCAGATCTTGAGAATGTTCAAGTTGAGACGAAGAGCGCTGATAAAAAGGGTGGCTTGTTTGACGTCGTTGAACTGACGACTGATAGTTATCTTATTCATACACTTTTGATAAGTCACTTACGTGAAAATGAACCCAATTAAGATCAACTTTAGAGTGGAGTTACAATCAGCTTCAGAGTTCAGAAAAGAGCCGTTTTAGAGAACGACGTTCGAGCGTCATTGAATTCAATTAACAACAAAGTGGGAACATTCCTTGGCTTAGGCGCACCAATGATTGGCGACGATAAGAGTGATCTAAAGGTTCTAAAAGGAATCTCTTCGCGTGTCAACCAACAACTGTCAACACTCGAAAAAGAAAAGGCCATTCAAGTAAACAAATTATTGGATGAATGGAACTAATGAATTAATTCTATTTGCAAAATGTGGCAATGAGTCGTGGAGCACTGAATCGTCCTTGTACGATAACAGGGAAGAAATGATGTTCAGAATCATGATTTGCACAGTGCTGATTGCAGAACGCATACGTGCTAAGGCTGAGACGAGATGTAGAAGCGGCTGAAAGTGAACTTCAACAGTTGGAGAAAAATTCGGACGAATTGCAAAGGTTATTTTCCATCTTATGGTTCCATTAACAGTGTAATGGTGACGCATCGCTCGTGCAGGCAATGATCCGTTGATGCGGTTTTTCTTTCTAGCATGAAGTAATTATAAATGTTCTCAACGCTGAAAGCACTTCCAATAAATGCAGTTTCAGAGAGAGCATTCAAAAGAAGTCCGATTATGCAGACCTTGCGGAGCGATTGAAAACATTCGAAGAGGGAAAGTTGTCCGTAGAGGATCGTTGGCAAACATTGATGAAATCCCTTCACAACAAAGATAGCCGAATCAAACTGGACGAAACTCAGACAGAGTGAATGTTAAAAAATGATCAATCCGAGAGCTTACTGTTATTTATATTTGTAGCTCACTACTGAGACTCTACATAGAGTGTTAAAAAATGATCAGAACGCCGAATCTCGACGGCGAGAACGTAAAAATTTCGAAGTAATGCCGAGCAATTTAGATCCTAGCTAAAACATTACTTTTCACTTCCAGGAAAGAGAAGATGAAAGAATTGCGTGAGATGGTTGGTAGTAAATACAAGAGCGATGACGATTTGAAGAAGGAGGCCACCGAGCTACTCACACTTGAACGTGCACTAAAGGATCGACAAAGGCTTCGGAAAAAGAAGGAAAATGACTTGGAACAATACGAGAAAGCGTTGAATGAAACGAGAAATGAAATCGATGAAACGAGGAAGAGTATTTCAACCGTTGAGGCTGACATAGCTGCAGTCCAGCGGGTAACCAATTGAGAAGACTCTTCAATATTTCATAAACAATTTCTTTATTGGTTTCCTTGCGCCATTTGAGCTGGCACTACGTGATTTAATGTTGACCGTTGCACGTAATTCACCTCGTTAACTTGTCTGACTTCCTAAAACTCTGATCCTCCAACCAACTTCATCGAATCTAATGCTATTTGTTTCGAAATTCACCTATTCCAGGAAGTAGACGTTATAAGGGAGAAGTATTCAACACTGCGAAGCTTGAAACATCCTTTGAGCAGTGGAAAAGGCAAGGATGAAAACGACGTTAGTTGCAAGTGTGCTGATCTATTCGATTGAGAAGTTTCGCTGAGAAAACTCGTTGTTTAAACGACCTAAAAATGCACTTCTGAAAGCTTTGAGCAAATGAATTCAAAACAGTTTTAAGATACAATAAATAAGATCATTACGCTTATCTGAAGTGCTTCTACAGGAAGAGGAATTGGAGGAAGTTGAGAATGCAATTGAGATACTCAAAGCGCAGACTAAACTCAACCGTAGCAAAGCAAGAAAGTTGGCTGAACTTATAAACTCAACAAAGCACATCGTATGTAACGACGGAAGCGATCCATTGCGAATGATTCCATTTTGCCTGATTATCTCAATTGAATTTCAGTAAACCAGGATCACTTTCGTTAAAAAAAAATTCCTTCCTGAGAACCAGATGCTTGTGGAATTGCATACAGTGATTGACAATCTTTCCGGTTGATGAAACGAGCGACGCTACAGATGTTAAAGGCGTGGAACTTAAACAACAGCTGTCTGAAAGTAGTAAGAATGCGAACAGCGCTGATCTATTGAGATCTGCTCAAAAGAGATCAAAACAACTCGAAAGGGTACATTACACGTTCATTGATCCTTTAAAATCAGTGCAAGATTGCTCTAAATTTTATCAGCCATTTTCACCCTTTAACTCCAAGTTTCATCCTCTGAATTAATCTTCTGATTGCTCAGATGTTGTTTTCGAAGAACAGTGAATCATTATGCGTACATCCCTTAAAATCAACAAATTCGCAGCACTAATCTGATGCAAAGCACAAATGGTATAAGGAAATTTGTACAATTCTTATCAACATTGTATTGAAGATATCAGCTATCAAAGAGGAAATTTTGGAGCTATCCAGACGTCGGATCGCAACGAAACATAAAACCGAACGACTCGAATCAGACGGCAACAATCTTGACGAAAGCATCAATGAGGCACAAAAACGGGTGAACCACTTAAATGAAGTGCTACGCAAAGCTGAGCTACGGAAAGACGAGTTTGCAAAAGGTGAATTCTTTGCGTTCTAATCGATTAGTGCACAGTGTCAATCGTTTGGTGGTGATTTTGATTGGCACAACCACATGTACGTCCATTCACCTTCAGTATCCGTACAATTGGATGAGGTCACGGTTGATGACGAGGAGTCGAAGCAAATGAGTGAGTTGAATGAGAGAGTGAAATTGGAAAGTGAAAAAGTCGCATCGATGAAAGACGAGAACATCGTTTTGCAGCGAAATCTTCTCACAAATAGGTTTTTACCTCAGTGGTTTCAATTTGTTTTGATGCATTCAAATGTTTTCACTCCATCTTGTGCAGTTTTATCATTAGCTCAAATCCACACATGCTCACCTGAGGTTGCCGCAATGTGACGCTGTTTGAAGAGAAGAGCTGGAAACGTGGAAGAGTAAACTGGAGCGAATTGATGATGAAGACTTGTATCAGTTTAGCGATGAGCAACGCAATGCGATTCTGATTGAGACAAGACGATTGAAAAATTTGAACACAAATATCAAAAAGAGAATACGAGAAATACAAAAGGTTGATGGTGTTCAATTATTGGTTGATTCTTGTCATTTTTCACTACAATTTTTAAAAATTAATTTTTTAGTTCTTAACGCTCATAATTTTGATGCATTCACCTCTAGTTGAATGTTTGAGGAGATTCGAGCTTGGCTTTCATGTGATGATGAGCTCAAGACCATCAATTCACTTGCGCGTTACTTGAAAGAAATGGCTACTTAATATATAGTGAATGTTTGAACTTCAGGAACTGGAGATGTGTGCTCTAAGAAGAGATTTTGTTGTTGGTAAGGCACAGACGACAATATCGAGAAGAAACCACGTTCGTTCACAGGCGATCGATGAAACCGAACGACTGAATCACCGAATCGCTCAGCTTCGCGAGGTTAGCAAAATTAAATTTGATTGGGGCTGAAAACGCTACAAATGTTGGTTGAACTTGAAAAAGGGGATGATCAGCTGAATAGATTTCCGTCGATGACTTCAGCACATTTTAGAGAAAAAAAGCCATACTGACATAGAATGAGTGATCATCCAGATGACCTCCGTTTTCTTTGCTTTCATCAAATTCGATATCATGAATCTGACCACCGATATCATAAAACAATCAAATACACCCCTACTTTTCACTGATATCCCTTCATGTTATTAAGTTTATTGGAATGTCTCAGTTCTAAGTCAGTATCTGAACTCGTTTGCTGGATTTAGCAACACAAATTATTACTTTAAGCAACTGCACGACGCTAATGCCCGCTATGTGAATCTCCAAGAATCATCGTCAGGAAAAGACAAATGATTCGCTTCAATCGCGTGTGTCCATATGCAGTCAACCGTATTATCAGATAAAAACACGTTCATTCGCAGTTTGCTGTATGTCACCTCATCGTTGTGTGTCACCTCATCGTTTTCACATGAATGCACTCACGAATGTGCGCTTGTAACCAAGATCACCGTTACATCAATAAGCCATTTGTAATTCCAAAAACGCCCTCAAAACTCATTCATAATCTATGGGAAAATGTATTCCGTTGTTCCTGAGAGTCTGAACATTTTATGCACTATGAGTGGTTATGTCTCGAGTAGGTGAAAAAAAACGAGTCTGATTGAGAAACAATTGTATATGGGATCATAGCAAGATTTTTGAGGGCTAAGGAATGTGCTGTAAATATAGAAGCCTTAAGAGGCCTTAAGAGATACCGGGTAAGCAATATTCATGGTTGATGAATGTGGAATAATTTGTATTGAAAGTCTCATGAAATCAACAAAACTCTCGATGCAATATGATTGAACAAAAAGAACACAAATTGTATGAAGTACATAAAAACAAAACAAGCGCCATCATAAAATACACACACACGCAAACACACACACACACAAAACTACTGTGCACGAATAAAAAATTTCAAAAACTGATCACTGCGACCATACCATACCATTGGAACAAATAAAATAGACAAATATAACTGTTGAAGATGACAGAAAATAGAGTGAACAATGATGATGATGATGATGATGATGAAAATAACTGAAACAATAGAAAACTTCCAAGGAAAAATAAAACAATCTTGAATTCCGTTCAAAGCATATCCTCAACGCTATCCAACTGCCTCAGCGTCAAATAACTCCATAAGAAAGACATTTTTAGTTCATAAAGTCACTCGAAGCCGATGGACCGAGCCGCGGATTCTCTATTTTCACATCACATCAGTGTATTTCTCAGTGAAATTCGAAAAATATTCTAACCGAATTCAGAGCAAAAATTTTCGATTTTCAACAACTCCGCTTACATGACTTCATGTGTGGATTGCACTATGTTGAGTGCAGTCGCTAAACATCGGCTGAAAGTCTCGCAGCAGCATTCACCGTCAGTGAGTTGGCTATGCAAATATCACCGGTAGAAAGCCATTGACGGAACATTGAAACATTGATTCAAAATGATCAGTTTTCACACTTCATAATAACGTACAAAAATTTCAAAACGACGAAGTATAAGTGTCATGAAAAAAAAGAATGAAAATTTCCAGCGGATCTAAGAAGCGAACAATCACACTCCCAAGTAGGCACGAAGAAAACTCAAGAGACAGAAAAGATTCTTTAAAAAAACGCGTAACATTGGCGATTAGTATTACAGCATCTAAAACAATACACATTTACGTGCGTTGAATAGGTTCAATTTTTGTGAATGAATTTTAAGAGAATTCCGTGGAAATGAACACATCCAAATTGAAGCTTACATTGGGTATGATTTTCAATTTATATTCGCCACTTTCATCATGCAAATACCACTAAAGTTTCAAATACGTCTTAACAAGATCTACTCCCACTTTTGAAACGTTTTCTTAACGAATAACGCGACTCTGAGTTATTTCGTTCCGTCGGTTTACCAATGTTCAGCCACCAGTTCGATGAAATCGATAAAATTTACTTGGACATGAAAAATGGACGACAAAAAGATTCTCGGACAGAAACGTTATTAGAGCGCTACGCATTTGGCATTTGACGAGCATTATAGGCAAATGACAAGTAATCATAATTACTGATCAACGCTGATTACTAATTTTGAACTGATTGATTCGAAAAGCGATTTGTTGAAAGAACAAAAGAACAACTCAATATGGTATGCGATCAAATGCAGTTTCATACATGTGAACCAACAATGCAACGTAAAAATTCATGATTACCGAATCGAAAACACTTGCAAACAACCAAGAGAAACGGATAAATTAGGAAACAAATTTAAGCAATCAATAATCGATATCAATGTATATGGTTATCAATATATCGATGAATATTATCGGATTTCAAACGCACATCTGCGATATCTGATCACTGACTCACTGTTACAACAACGCAGCTAGGCGGCTAAAAATCTCTGACGCTTGACCACTTCATGATCATCTCAATTCAAGAAATCCCTTCAAGGATTCAAATACAAAATGGATTAAAGAACGTTCCCATTTTTCTGCAAAGAAATGGACTCCATCTTATCATGCATTTGTGATGTTGTGCACATTCCATTCAACGTTTTCTTCAGATCGTTGATCTACCGAAACTATCGCACAAGCTCAGCAAGAAATGATGAGTAGTCAGCTGCCCCATTACCGAACGACGACTGTTTCAAGCAAAAGCAACAAACGTATTGAACGAACTTTCCATAAAATCAAGAACAAAACAGCGAATAAAAATAGCAACAAATGATTCGAGTAGCTTATCGTTATAACATCGATAATAATATCATATTACATTATAACATATCTTATTAAGTTCATCGAGTTCAAAAGACTAGAACATGAGTTCATCAGTGATCACTGATGACAATCAGCTGTATTCACAGATGATGGTGCCCCAGTTCGATGCAAATGAATGCACACCCACCCACGGCCGTTACGTTTTTGCCATACACGTGTCTCTTGTGCTTGTCGGGATCGTGCTTCACCGTTCCTTCAAATTCAATATTACATATTATTTCGTTTATGTACTATAATGTTCACGAGTTTCCCAATGATCTAATGAATGGTACTGATAAACGGTGCAGTTAAATGCAAAGTCTTTCAGTATGCACACCTCCATTAATAAACTAATCAAATCTCTCGAACGCAACTAAGATAAATTGACCCGTAATTGATGAATCTGACGAGCTGAACCCAAGATTAATTCTTGCTCGAGGACAGATGAAACAACGAACCTATCAATGAACTGCGTGAGACGTATATATGCAATGCACGCACCCTCGTCACCCATCAAATGAACATTCGGATTGAGCAACGTCGTATGAATCTTTGGTCCGCGAACTGCCGTATCTGAACTCCGACAGTTACACTGTGTGTTTCCCGGTTGTATTCTTAACGCTATGGCAAACGTGGTGATCAAACCATGACGAAACAACGCAATCACAAATGAATCCAGCATCCAAAAGATGCAATGGAAAGTTTTTCCTGCATCGTTTGCGTTCGTACAAACTATTTCATCAGTAGTATGCCGTGCAAAGTTTTGGAATGTCCACAAATATCAAACTTAGCTTAAAGAATTCTTTTCAACGACTGCGACCCACTGGCCGATCAGTTCAAAATTCAACTGAAAAAGAGATGGAGAATACCTCGAGTAGATTTCAAAGGAAACATACTATTATCGAAGTAGAATTTATGGAAATCCATTCCCTCGATTAAATTGCCCAATGCTTCTGGCTCGAAACATGTCATCGATGGGTCGCACAATTTGCTGAAAGTTTCATCTTTATTCGCTACAAAATCGTTCTTCATTAAAACAGTTTTTTGCCAACTTATCGAAACAAAAAAGTGGTTTGCTGTGGCGTTAGTAGGCATCAGGAAAGTCAGTGAATAATTGAAGTAGTAAAGCAACATTGAAACGGATCGTTTTTTGTGACAATGAATTATTCTGAGTGAAGAGTGGATGAGCAATTAGCGATAAAATGAAGCCCATGACGAAACTGAGGAAAGGCATGAGAATCACAGTCACTTACGAATAAGATTCATAGTCTTTGCACGAAATCGCATCGAGCAGTTGTTGAGTGACACGTACAATTTCCTGTTTTTGAGCTGCAATTGAACAACTCTGTTGAGTAGACCGACATGAGACATATTTGGCGATGAAAACTTTTCACATTTCAGAATGTTCACGTTTCAAGAACTTTGCATGGAAACCAGAAAATCAGGAATTCCCAAAGTGTGAGAAAAGTTTTGTGAAAGAGTTAGAAAGTGCTACAGGTTTCAGTTTTGCTAGTATAAGTTGAAAAGGACTGAAATTGAGAGTGCAATTTGAAGATAAGGTGTAAATTGGAGAGGCGGATTGATTTTTCAATAGCATTAAGCTGGTTGATTTCAAGTGAGAGCTGCGAATCTCTTCGAATATGGCAGCAAAGGAAAAGCCGTGAAAATTCGATTGCGCACAATCGGAAACGATTGCACTGATACGTAAAGGATGCAAATCGGTTGGAGTGATCAGTTGGTAAAATATTTGAAAACACACGAACGGTTGACAGATCCCAACAAGCAAACCAAAGTTACTCCAAAACTCCACAACGTTAATGCATCATCCCCCGCGCATGCCATTTTAACGCAACACCAAACCCGGCATATCTGCAACCGATAGTTTTCGACGCTCGATTAAGCTTATTCTGCTGGAATCTACGACGGTTTGCTGATCGGCCGAGTCTGTTGTATATGATGTCAGACAATATCTATTTTACAAGCACTAACTATCACAATTTACACGAGAATACCAACTGGAACACTACGATTAGCTTTCTGAGTGTTTTTGAGAGTGAGAATTTCTGAGTGTTCGCCTTTTTGCTGCCATGATAGAATAACGTTTGAAGAAATGTTTGACTGAGAAAATCTCAAGCAGGAATGAATTCTGACAAATGGCGAAAAACAATATTGACTGAAAATCTGATTAACTGTTAGCATGCAATAAAAAGTGATGTCAGTATCATGCTTTGGTTTGTTGGAAAAAATAAGAAACATGCTAGTAGTGAATGCTTCAGTTGAAACATAGTATGCATTTCATGCTTAACGTTATCACCCACTAAGGATGCATTTCAGGCTTAACGTTATCTCCCAATAACGATAATTGCGCTGTGGCATGAATTCAGCCAAATCAAATGAGTCCGAAGTATCATGCTCAACAGCAGTGATCGCACGAAAAAACGACCTATGAATAATTAAAATTTTGTTGCATTCCTTTATCAGTGTTGATGCTGTTCATCATTGCTTATCACATAAACAAACAAATTTCAAAAAATACGAAAGCAACTGTCATAAGCAGTTGATCCGTTAGGTTTTATCACACAAAACCGATCAGAAAAAAATAGTGTGTGCCTCAAACCAAATAGAATGTGTTTTACGACCAATGAATACGACAACAGAGTAACTGATTATCGCTTGAACAACTGTTCTGGTTAACAAGATTGTCGGATGAAGTGAAAAAAGCACAACACAATGTGTAATCATCAATTATAGTCTTACCAATTTGAAATGAACACAAAAATTCTGCATAATTTGTTCAATTTGTCTACTTTTTTCGGCAATTTTGTCTATTTCGGCAAAAACTGAGATAACGCTACAATGTTGTTTGGCTAATATCATTCTGAAAATGAAACCTATGAGCTTAATGGCTACAAAAATAAGCGCATTCGAGCACGACTTTCTCCAAGCTGATGGTTCATTAGTGAAATTCCTATGTGTTTCGATTCGAAAATGTATTGAAAAAGAAAATAACGCATTATGCATCATGTGACCAATGTTCATGCATTCTACTATATGCTATTGGTGTGAAAAGCCGCCGTGCACGAATCGATGCATGCCACAAACCATAAATCACATTCATTAACAGGAAAGCCAACGGAAATTATCGAGGGAACCTCATTTAACCTGAATGGTGGTAGTGATGACAAACGAAATCATTGAATTCATCGTGGACTAACTTACTCGACATTGAATAATTTTTTACATATCTAATCAATCGAAATATCACTAGATCCCTTCTATCAGAATTACCACCGAGACGAGCTTATGTAGATAGCATAATGCAAAGTGAATCATAGAAATAATGGTTTCGCTGAATGTTTAAGAAACAAATTGTATCGGAGATAACGTTACGCAATGAAATGAATGGCAGTCGACGCAATTCTGAATAGAACTTCGCTAGCCTATCAATCAACGTCAACGTTCATAATCGCTTATACAATGAGTGAAGAAAGATGAACTCAAGAAAGAGTGAAGAAGAGGAGTGAATAAGAAGCAAAAATGAGAATCAAGAAAAGAGTACTGCGTATGTCGTGGAATGTCGTTGCTGGTGTCGATGACGCTGGGGTGAACATTGAATCGAAGGACAGTTTCAGAGGACCGTAGCACTAGTGGTAGTAGTAGTAGCAGAAGCAGCAATGTTCACATACAAATTTCTTATCACACCAAATCAGAGCACTTCAATAACAGTGGCAGAGAATTGATTCAATGGCGGAATTCTATTGAAAACGTGATACGCTTGATTGTGATTTTAGCAGTAATCAATAGAGCATTCAGTTATTAGACAATTGAATATATTGATATGCGGTGGTCGAGCTGTGCTTATGAATAATCAATTCGAAACGCAATAATAATAATAATGAGCGGAAAAGAATCGATCAGTTGAAAACAACCGTTGACAGGATTGTCAAAATGAATGCGGCTAATTAAAGTGATGACGAACAATCGAGTAGTGAATAATGCAAAACGAAATCACTCATAGAAAATAAATTCATTCAACGATAATAGTATTATGCGAATAGTTATGATGAATTGAATTTAATTGCTGTTTGTATGAATACTATGCTTGCTTGGTTGAACTGAATTGAATTGCAAAGTGTTGTGTGAATGGAGCAGAGAAAGGACAAGCAATGCTCATCACATAACCACCACGCAAAGTTGTATTGATGGAACGAAACGTGAAGGCTGTGCAGTATAAGCTCACTTCGTTGTTAGCTGAGCTGAATTTTTAGCTGAGCTGCTGAATTCTCATTGTTTGTAAGATCCACGGCTTGTGCCTATGCCACACCCACTCAATGACAAATGTGTTTTATCTTTCGAACATATGATATGCATCCGAAACATATGATATGAGCAGTGTTAAAATTTGTGTTTTGATCATTAAATTTGATACATGTTCGTTCCTTGATGACTCAATCAATTAAAGATATTCATTCTATCATGATGCATTAGACGTTGTTTTCGTTGCTGTGTTCTTATTGTTTCTTGAGCCATATCATCAGCCATATCGTCCAATGTCTTGAGTACTGATTCAGGTTGGGCAAGCAAAATGACAGTCCTTCAAATAAATTTGTGCTTCTTAGACTCTCGCGGTTCGTACCTCGTCCCCTCTTTCGTCCATATGGAGCAGTCCACTATGCCCTCTTCAAAAATCTATTGCTCTTAAAGTATTTGTTTGGGGAGAAGACCAGAAAGTTGATTCAATCGATTGTTCAATCAAGTTTCCAGCAGTGTTTGCAGAAGTCTTCATTAGATTGCTTCCAGCGAATGAGGACCACTTCCGGCGCATTATTGTTGATTTTATGAAAGGAAATTGCTTTTTGGTGTTGTGTTATTGATAAGCATTAGTAGTCTAGAACGTTGAATAGAACCGAAATGAAAGGACGCTATCTGCAGCATATTAATGGCTGAGCTGGACTGACTGCTTGCAATGCGAAAAATAAATGAGCTCCCAAGCAATGATTGATATGAAGAGCCAGTCTCGACAAAAAATAAACTAAACATAACGCATGCAATCTATTATCTACCAGATTACTTCGATAAAACCAGAAAAATATTCGATGCGAGCAGAAAATACCACATACATACAAACAAGTACATCTGAGGTGATTTATGCGCCTAAAAGCGTGATACTAAATTTGTTTTCGACTATTTAATGAGCACATGAGCCACTATTATGGGGTAATAATGGTTCACGTACTCAGTTATAGAACTGAGAACCCCAGACGTACGGAACTGGTATGATTAGAAGAAATAGCGATTAAACGACAGATGATCATCAGCAAACCATCTAAACTACTGCACACATCCAATCAATCGTTTTGTATCGAACCTGGCAGTGTGGCTGGCCTTGGACTGGACGAATTAGTTGCGCCTTGTTGGGCCTTTTGCTGGAGCTGAGCTGCAGCTGCCTTGGCGGATGTGTCGACGCGCACTACCGTATTCTCGTGACTCAATGTCTTGTTTGCTGACATACACATTTTAAGATTAGATTCGATGAATCGCTATCTTATCTCAGTTTTCTCTCTTATCAAATTGCAACAATTTAGTAACGCATTCGGCATGAATACAGATTTTACATTTCATTTGCTAGTGGATTCAAAACTACCACAATCTGCTCAAATATGTCTAGCTTATTTGACGATTGAAAAAATGTAATGCCGAGTGTTTGAGGTACGAATTTCAATCACAATCAACGCATGAAATTTATGAAAAGAACGTATGAGCTGATTAGATTCTTACTGAGTTGCTCCATCAAACAATTTCTATCACACGAGTAACGGATAGTTATGGATTATAATAGGCGACGATCAATAGCCGTATGATCGAGATTGAAACTTAAAACATTAAGCAAAACCAGAAAAACCCAATTTCCGAGCGTTCTCAAGTTGAAATTCTTTGAGTTGAATGCTTACAGCGCCAAAAAAATGTTTATTCCTTCGTCGATTTCCAAGACTGATTAGGCAGTCAGAAGTGGAATGAACCGAAAATGATTCGTCAAATATGGGATTTCCGTTTAATCTGTCGGAGCTTAAATGGATGACAAATGAGTGAAGTTGATATGGAAGCAACGAGCAAAGTCGTACTCAGACCTTCATAATCCCGTAAGAGTTTCAACAAACTAAATTCTGTGTAAGGAAAATAAATACATCATTAGTGTACTTATAAACACTGGAAGAGCTCTTGGAGAATGGATTAATTGTGTTAAATTTATCATTTTTCTCTGTTTGTCTCTTAGCAGCAATTTGTCCGAAGTTGATTCAGTGTTTTATCGGTAATATGCTGGATGGACACAGCAGAAGTGCTCTCAGTAAAACCTTTTAAGTTGCATCTATTGATCGAAATGGAATTTGCAACTACGCCTTCTGGATTAATTCGACTCGATCAGTGAGAGCAATACAACATATCTTCTACAATATCATTAAATATTCAGTGTTCTGATGAATAACTGAAACGGATACATGAGTGATTAAATAGTAGTGCACTCTATCAGTGGGTTAAGTGAAGTGATGGTGATAGGCGAAATAACGGGTGATCGGTAAAGATGATACGAGAATGTCCCTTAATCCGAGTTTGTGACCAAATAATTCATTCAGTACTTTCAGCGAGCAGTTCGCACAAACAGACGATGAAATGAAAACGATCAAAGTGCATATTTTCGGTCGTCATTTGCTTGTAGATATCATAAGCACAGTTGAAAATGAAATAACTTTAAAAAAAGTGGCACTTCATCATACTAATTAATTTTTGCGATGGTTTCTTGCGGATGCAGCACTCGATGTGGATTTTCGTTTGAAAATTTCTCGTTAGGAGGCAGTACCTTCGTCGACTGCAATGACTCCAATTGTGGTGAACATAAATAGTATATTCAGACGAAACGTTCTCATGTAATCAAATGGTAAAGACAGGAAAGATGATAGATAATCCAATCGTAAAGTGACGCGAAATACTTTACGAAGTGCTGATTGGCTGAATAGAAATGCTCTTAAAATATTGATAAAAGTTTCAGAGTTTTATGAGAGATTTATGAAATAAATGAATGATTCGTTAAAGGAAGCGAATGGGTGAGTACAAAATTCTGAATGAAGAGATTGTAGGAAATAGAAAGATATTCGGTGTATAAAGTGCGTTCTGTAAAAAATCGAAAACGTTACTCTTATCCATGTCATCCTTTCGCAAAAGCGGAGATGTTTGCCAACAGCGTGGTCAAGGTGAACTTAAGCTTAAGCTGTCAATTTTTTTTTGATTCATGTCCTAGTAACGAACCAACTGACAAAAGAGGAATGCCAGATGCATCGACGTGGTGTGTTCCACGCTAACCTTTGAATACACGAACTTGTAACCCATTACATTTAAACAACACTAGTTGAGTGGGCTACAAATGATCCAGATGATGTTTAAGCAGAATTGATTCACAATGCGATTAAAGTCGCATATCACTGCCTCTTATGAATAATGAGAGAAGTTCTGAGGATATCCAATAAGATTTGAGCGAAAAAAAAGCATTACGAAGGAGAAACTATGATCAAGAAAGGTGCGGCTTTAGTGAAGACAAGTATTTTGAGAAGCACTGGTGACTTCAGATTTATTCCTCAACCGTCTACCGAGATCGAATACCGGAAAGAGCTTCTCGGGCCGATTTCGATTCATTTAGTCATTTAGGGGTTTAACCTATCATCCGTGTTGCACTGTTCCTATGTTTGAAAAACAAAGTGAATGCTTTATTTCAATAAATGCACACAGAATGGACTATACGAGGAATCAGAGAATATTCAGATGCGAACCATACAGGAGAGCTACTGGTGGTAAGAAGAATGACTATTGTAAATGATAAAAAATAAGAAGATTAATCATGAAGGACAAATACAGTAAAAGGGAACAGTCGTTTTTGAGAGTAAATGAACGGCATTGGTTAGGACAGAAAACAATCGAATACAACATCGACACTGTGAAATCTTAGCGCACAACGATGAACCAAAAATGAATCAACTGAACATGTATTGTAACTGCAACGCAACGATGAAAAATTCTGCACATGTCCACTTGTGTGACCACTTCGGAACATCAGCACAACTCAACACTCAAGTTGGGCAGAGAATGGCTGGTCTTTGGATCGTGCAAACGGACAGATTATCACTTCGACCAACGAACTTTTTCAACTTGAAGCTTGCACTCAACGAACAAGCCAAGGGATTCTCTTTGGTCTCATATCCGAGTGAAGTAATTTTCCGAATCGATATCGCTTGATGCAACGAAGATGTGGTGGCATTATTAAAGCAATGGGATGCAACAAGATAAGGATAACAGCAAAAATAAAGACGAAACATGGAACAAGCCACACGAAGCAAAATTTTTCAAACGAGAACGGACAACTCGACAACTAAAAAATGTTCGATTTCGAAATAACACAACATCAGAAAGCGTTTTTGTGGTTACAAATTTCCGCTCCAACTAAAATGATTAAAATCGAATAGAAAGGAAACGAGCAAAAATGTAGACTCAATAATGGAGGAATATGACAAAAAATTTTTCATACAGAACCGAAACAACACTGTGATTAACTACAACGATACGTATTCTCAGAGATCGTGTACACTCCGATACAGCCGCAAACTTCAATCGTTAGTTTCCAACGATGTCTCAACTACAATTAGTTCGCACCGCATCCCAATCAAATCTTATGAGTGTTTGAAGTGACTGCAACATCAGCAGGAGATTTAGTTGTTCGTGAACTTATTGCTGATGCAATGCCTCGATCGTTCGTTTCCATATTGTGAACATCCTTCAGCGCAGATGAGTTCGGATCAAGATTTCCAGAGCAACATCAACACAAAGCAGATTAATTCAAAACACATGCCAATCAAACACTGAAGAACGTAACCAGACAAGACACACCATCATTCACAGAGAAATATGGAGCAGGAAAAGGAGAAATATGGAAAAGCGAATGAAAATGAACAACTGAATTATTTAACGAACATTCACCGTTGAATCTGTGAACTATTACGACGCAGACTGAGAATGACTGCTGAATGCAATAGTTGAATATGCGATCTTATGAAATCAAATGGTCTCATTAATTTGAGGAATTGTAAGCAATGGTCAGTTGCGGTACTCTGATCGTACAAGTAAATCGATGCGATTCAAGACAGTTTGCACTGATCGAAAACAGTGAACATACAGTTTGAGGCATGTCTATGAGGAGAACTCACCGCATCAGAAACAATAAAATAAACGAGTGATAAAAAATTTCTTATTGTTAGAGTTTTGCGTTCGTTCGCTTTTCGTACAGTGCGAGAAAGTTTGCTACAGTTTTGTATTTGGTCAGATTGCAGACAATGAAAAATTGAGTAAGGTCAACGAGAAAAAAAGATACAAAAATCTGAGAAACTATTGAGACGTGTGATCATTTGGGGGAAAAAAAGTAGATTCGTGCTGCACAATGTTGTGCTGAATTTAATTTCATCGAAACAAAACGCCGCTGAAATGTTGTGTGAACAAGCAACTGAACAATCTCAACCCCTCCCAAGAGAGCAGACATCTATCTATCTCATTGCTGAATCGCTCAATTAGCCACATCAAATGCACTACTCATATTACCTTTATCGCCATCTTGTTCGTCGATAGTCTGCGATGACTCAGAAGATTCTTTGATCGCACTTGGCGGTGCCTCTTTCTTGTTCAATAAATTGCGACCTGAAATGAGCGTTTTTTTTTCAAAATGACAAATCAAATTATAACAAGAAGCAAAAAAAACTGAATGATGCTAGATTTGCTTCATCAATCAATGTCAAAATTCAGCGACATAACTGTTCAATCTTATCAACCCCTACGCAACACCTCTTCCGCAGAATTCAGATCCTTTTAGTGGTGAAACATGCAGTGACGCCTTCAAGTATGACTTGTTTGGGTTTCTCTTCAGAGAGAGCATGATCCAGCCTCGTCAACATACACACCTTTATAGCTCAAGTCCAACATGAAAAATGCTCAAATTCAGAAATAATCAAAAATCTGCTAGAACTCTTTAGCAAAACAATACACTGATTCAAAACAGTCATCATTAGCAAAAAAACATGATTTGATGCAGTTTTCTCGACTCTCTGCAGCAGCTCAAGGTTTCGTTTCTGGCAAATAAGAGAACTGAGACGACGTTTCAAAAGACGTGTTAGTCTTGATCAGTCAGTGGATAAAACTGAATACGATCGATCATACAAGTAGGCATACCATCAGAAAAATCGATAACACTGACAGGAGGATGTGATGGAATTGCTTGGAACTGTGGAAAACGTTCGTACGGAGGTGGAGGAGGACGATTGAGTGGGAGTGATAAACGCGAAAGACGATAGCGATCGTGCAAAGGAGAACGGTGCGGGGACTGTGATGATGACGGTAACTCTACGGGTAACAACGGCAAACTGTTCAGTCTGGACGAATGACGTTTTGAGTCAACCTTATTGGATTCATCAACATCCGCTGAATCTTCTGCCTGTTCCGCTTGCACCTGACGACGTTTCAGTTGCTGTGCGGAGGCCAAATAAGTGACCACTGTGACTATAGCCAACATTAACAATGGCCATATCTGCGTCAATTGCTCCACAAAAATGACGATTACATAGAACATTTTCAGGCAGAAATCAATGACGAAACGTTGACGGAATGGCACAACGAACTAACTTTTAGAGACTTTAAGTGGGCTCAGAATAACTCGACCGAATCGAAGCGAATCAATCGAATAGAATCTAATAGTCAAGGCGTTTCGATATGATTCACTCGTATTACAGAACTGATTCAAAAGCGCAGTTAGAAGCGTATGTAAGTGAACATTCGTTCATACATTGCTGCTGTTGCTGTTGGTAAATGAATAAATCATGAAATAATAAAACTTAAAAGATTCAAATGGCATGTTTGCTCATAAAACCAATACCATCATACCATTGTCATCATTCAAAAACAGTAGCGGTCGTTAAAGTAACTTCAATGCGTAGTCATATAGGACTGCATGCGTTCAGCGCAATAGTTCACTTCATCAAAATAACAGAAATTGAAACTCGCTTATTGATAAATCCAGCAACAATCAGGAATACACTCAGCTAGAATCAGTTTTGACGCAACTGTGGCATTCAAACTCACTAATGGTAGTGAAATGAAACTCTTTACTGTTGCTCGATTCAATTTAAGACCGTATTAATGGAAAAGCACTTCAACAATACTCATTGAAGAATCGCACAGTTACTATGTGATGATGCAGCATCGATACTGTGGAATATGAGCACTGCAAGAAGATTAATCTCACTGGGAGAAGCACAAAAATACAGTGGAGACAACCGAGCTGGAACAGAGCTGAATGTAATGAGTAGATGTATTCAGACACACTGAACAAAGTGAAACGCACATAATGAAGGATTTTATGTGCGATGCATACTGACACGAAGAAGTAAATGGTTTTTAGTGTTGCTCATAAACTTGTTAATAGTGATTGAGATGATGGAATGACGGTGAACGGCTTTCCAGTTTTTCAGGTAACGGTAATCCCATTGGATGCTTTAGAAGAGGAATATTCAGCGATTTCATTGTGAATTATAATGGGATATTCTTGATAATTCTATTCGATATACTTTTCCAGTTTTCAACATCATTTGAGATAAACGAGAGAACGAATGAATAGATTTTCGGAGCAAAAAAAACTCTAGAGTTGATGTTGGAAAATATTTGATACAATTGAAATGCTGCTCTCGAGTTGCGGAACTAAGCCAATCGCTTGACGAACTTCAACAATTACGAAATAACACCAGAACAAAATGCATAAACATCTGCACGAAATGACCTCTTAACAGACTATCTATTAGAGCAATATGCATTGTAATGATATATTACAACGAGAAATCACTTAAGCTATAATAACTCGTTAAATGTACTAGCTCCGGCTGCTTCATCTACTTTTGCTGCTTCTTCATACATTGTTCTCAACACCGATAAATAAGCACTATTTGCACAACGATAAGCTAACACTTCACAGCTATTTCTCATCTTTTTGCAGATCAGTACCGAATGATCGATCGTGACGCTGCGATTGATGGAGTGATGGGATGATGATGACGGTGATGAAGATATAATGATGAACACAAGCAAAAACGCAGCTGTTTCCTCGTACCACTATTATTAGCATTTTAAGAGTACTTCTGCAGCACCCATCCCACTATTCGAAATTCACTTTATGCAGCGCAGCGATCAATCGAAATGAAAACAGATCGATGATCCGCAGTGCTTGTAGCTATCAATAATTTTGAAAAATTTACACTCTAAATGGATGATCTGCAAAACAAATCAATACACAGTGTCAATTCATACGTCTTTTAGCCAGATTTTTTCGACTTATTCTAATGAATAGTGTTTGCAAACGAATAATACGAAAATTCTGATTCGTAGAATGTAAAACACGGCATAAGTAGATTTCATTGATACACTCAAATTTGATCGAACGCCAACGTTTGACTTGATAAGGCCAACAAATACTTCTGAGGAAGATGAAGAACAAAAACGCGGAAGGGACATTTCTAGGTACATTGATGAAAAAGTACAATGCGATCCACTCTTGTTTATGCATCAAAAATTGGCTCCACTCAAAACATTCCCATTGCAGATACTTTGTTGCGTGCCTTGCATATGAAATCGTTCTTAAACGAATAACTAACTCACTTGAGAATCGTTCATTTCGCACCATCTCACATCACTCTACATCACAGCGTAAAAACTATCCTTGAGAGTAATTAAAATAAGCATCTTTCAGCATTCCCTGAGTATCAATTGTCATTCAAGTTGCTTTCAATGCACTTTTCATGTCATTAAATCAATAAATCCTCATTATAACTCTCGCTTTTCCCTCAACGCTATCAACCTTCGAAAAGAAGCTTCCAATTCACGCTATTCACGCTGTCTCATATTCCATTCACACGGAAACATTCAAAGTGATCAATATTCATAATCGAGTCAACCACTCAAACGTTCTCTAGAGATTCCTCTCAATTCAATCATGAAATTTTTGTTCTCCGATCTCAAAACGATAACCCATCGGTTCACATCAAGCGTGCGTGATTCCAGGGTGATCATAATCGACCACCTATCTGACGCTGCAACAGTTTGCATGTTTCCATTTCAATTCATCAATACATATGACAGACAGCCTAGTCAAATGAACCGTCTGTTGGAGCGATCAGGCAAGAATGAAGCGTATTTGTGGACGACTCACCTTCACTGGTAACAACAATATTTGGTGGATGATTATTCATTTGGTTGCAGTCATCTGATGGCCTGATACTAATTTCGAGTGATGTTCGTCCGTGTTGCGCAATAACTTCACAATCATGACAATTACTGCTGGACGGTGACGAGAATGGCTGACGAGCGTTTCTAATCAGTGCCACAAAAGAGTCGAATAAACGCACCACTGCACGTTTCAAATCAGTGAACAATTTCAACATTCACAGCTCAAGCGATCGGCATTTAGCCGTCGCCAATCGGATATCGTTTCGGGTTGACCAAATTCACCGATCTTTCCTCTCAGCTGCTCTATCTTGTCACGCAGCCATCATCATATCAGCAGCACACAGTATCAATGAGCACGCACAACAAGTGTTGTTTCGAGCCAAAATTCACGCAGCCAATCCAAATCCACAAAAGTCTAACAACAATTGAAAACAATTTAGCAATTCTACACATACATTCGTCCACCACCACCACCAGCAGCACCATTCATTTTCCATCAGTGTCGCTAATGAAAGAGACAGCAAATGAGGCGAATTAATTTTTCATGTCTACTCAAAGAACTGCTAATGTGCAGCAAAAACGAAGATGTAGCATTAAGAAGTGAAGAGCAGAAAGCTAAATTCGGTTGGAAATGAAAATCTCGAGATTGATTAGAGCATTTTCAACGCAACGAAAACGCAATGATGGATTATACTTGAGAAAGTTGTCTCTTCACACTGATTAGGCTCACTAATGCTCTATGTGCATAATGCATAATTCGTAAGAATTATTTTCGATGTTATGCTATGTGTGAATAAAACCATCATCGCCAGCTTTTAATGTTTGATAGCAATAAATCCATTCCGAAACTGAATTATTTTCCCTACCGATCGCATCCTAAATATGGTCATATATTCTAGTAAAACGACCAAAATACTAACTTGCCACGTGATAATTTCCTTAAATTATGGAGGTGTTCTCACGAAAATTTGCGACAACTGTCGTCTTGGCTCAACTGGAAAGCCTCTCGTAATTTAATGATGTTTTGGAGAAGGAAAGCGATAAGCGAAATGATCATTTCAATTAATGTCAAACCGTGAAAAATGGGTGTAAGGACAGAAACGATTAATTATCGAGAATGTGGGAAACAAAACAAAAAGCAAAAAGTATGTGGTGACGAGCAAGAATGTACTAAATTAATCCGCCGTGTTCATTTTAAAACGTCACCATTGAATTTTGTGGATTGAATTCTAATTTGTTGATTTTACTTGGAGACTATTATTCCAATAACGTTTATGAGGCAGACGAACAACGCTAACACCCATGGCTATCATTAAACAGCACCAATTCAAAGTCATCTTGCAGTGATTTTTTTTTGGTAATCAATGATTGATTGTCGAAAGAATCGACCACAAAATAATCAATCATTGATAACACCCACCAAAGCGCCTCAGATAACTAACTGCTGACAAAAGGTGAAAATTAATTGAGCTTTTTCTATTTGTAAAACACACAATCGCATTAAACATCGAATCTCGGTACACGTTACGTAACGATTCCATTGATAACCGCAATTTTTCCATACCTCAAGTCATTTAACAGTTCTCACGAGTACTAGCATCACAATGAGAACTAGCTTTCGAAAAAACGCAACAGGATACCTAGACGACGATCATCATTAGACCATAGTTGTTCAACTTATTTAGGCGTGTGATCAATAATTATCCCCATAATCAACTTAGTCTAATGCCTGATATCACAATTTTCTTTGATGATTTGCTGAAGACTAAAACAATCACACAAATGGAGAAATTTTTCAGACAAAAACTAAAAATACGAGTGGTGCCAATCGCAATGAACGCTTTTGAGGGTGTTTTATTGGATGCGAAGAAGAAATATGAAATGATAAATGGATGATGGACTATCAACTCCACTTGTTTTCAGCACAAAGTTATTATTCTCTCATTGAATCAATTGCTCTGACAAGCAGAAATCGACCACTAACATCGAATGGCACAATAAAATTTATCTTGTCTACTGAATGGCAGCAGAAAGAACTAACCACATAATCAAAATGAGCTGACATTTTTAAAACATTCACATTCTCTGTGCTACTCAAGTTAATTGAACAATATAAATCCATCATCTTACATACCGTCAACTAATCAGGAACGAACGTTCATGATTATTAGCACTCTATTGCGGGTTTTGAAAATTTCAACGCAATGGCACAACTCAACAAGGACTAACCCTAGAATGAGCAACTTAGATCAGAACTTTTTATTACAGATTAACTGATAACAGTGAACTAGAGAACTCTTTTCCCACTCTTTCGCTCCCACATTTCAGACACACTATAAATTCTCAGTGATAATGAGCAACAAAATGGTGGACTCATTTGTGATCTAACTCAAAAAATGGTCAATTCTTGATCAATCACGAAGCTATTATTAAGGAGCACAGTGGAGAAACGGCGCAATTTTTGCAATGATTTAAACGGATCGTTATCGATCAGTATTGAGCAATGTTCGACATTAATCAATGACTGATCGATGAATATTCGCGAAGTTCCAAGTTCTACGGAAATATAAGGCGGAAACAGCGAATAGAAATCGTACAATATCAGTGCTGAATAGTGTATGATTTAAAATGATACACAAATTTGCTCGCAATAGAAGAATCAGATGGTTGATTGATTGTATGCAAAACCTGAATTGAACGATCAAACACATCAATAAGTTCAGCATCATCAGCATCAGCAGCAGCAGCAACAGTCCCATTCAGTCAAACACCACAACAAACCCGTTCATAATTCCGAAACCAATCTTTTCAACGATAACAAAAGCAAATAAATACATTCAAATGAATGCATGATATGATGTAAACGCAAAAGTTATGCCATAAATAATCAATGATGGCTATTGGCTATAGCAAAACACGTTTTTTAGTATACTGTTCGTCATTCACGCCTAACATGTGAATAATCTCTCAGTTCGCTCGTTTAAAATAGTCAAATTAGTATTGGCCATGATATCAGTTGTGACTGGCATTTAATTATTGGCGGAAAGACTCAACAAGTGGGATGAATGAGATAAATGAAACATCAATGGATAATACTTACCTTGAGCAGATGAGTAAACACACTGATCTCGTGATAGATTATTCTGTGGTGTTTGTTGATGGTGAGCAGCAATAAAAAGATTCGATAATGGTAGTAGAGTATTAATTGAAGGAGACGACTGTGAAGAGGGATTGTGCTTATTTGTTGTCAACGATAACAGAGATGAAAAATCACGTGTGCATGTGTCATGATCTTGTGTTGAAGCGATCGAAGAGGATGCTGCTGCTGCTGGTGGTGGCACATCTGTTTGATGTACTAAAGACTGTTTCGAGGCTGATTTCACGCGAATCGTTGGCGACGAGAGCGGCGATATGGCCGCATTCAGAACTGAAGTTGTTATGCTGGGCGAATGTGGCGTGAACGTGACAATTGTTGGTGTGAGCGGTCGTGATGATGGCTTATGTCGTGCATCGTTTTCGGCTAGGCTAGTTGGCGACGGTGCCGAATGTTTGCGTCCATTTGTACTACAGTTACATACTCAGAATGAGAAACTTTTCTCAGCGTTCAAATGGGAGATAGAGTAATAATGTGAGATGCATTGTGCACTCGTAGAATTTCGATCTGACATATTGAAGTGAAAATGCACGAGCTTAAGCAGAACAACCATCATTGCTGAACTTTTCGGGCAGACCACAGCTATTCGCTTTGAAAAAAATGCTTTCATCTGTTTACTTGAAATCAAATATTTGTGAACGCTTAGCAATACGATCATTTTTGTGTTTACAGAACACACTTGTTTTTAATGTGTTGTTTGTTCGACTTGACCTATCAGAAGCGTAATGTAACGTGCACATTCACAATTGTATTCAATAGAGGACAAATGAGACAATTAATTGAAACAAACGCAAACTCCATTAATGAAATTGGAAACTGACTATGAAGTAAGCATATTTGAAACCACTGAGTAATGTGTATGACATTTGCAGCATTCGCAAAAAAACTTCAAGAAGAGAGCAACTTGAAGCAATCTAATTACTAAAATGGTTATGGATTTTCAGACGTTTCTAGTTAAGTTGAACGTTTCGAATTGGAATGGGCATGATGGATCCGAAGTGCTCAGTGGCTTGCTGTCAACTGTGAAACGATACTGGATGAGACATTTACAAATAATTCGATTTGAAAATATGCACTGATGCTAAGAAAACTGTGCCAAATCAACGCTTTTTGCCTTCATCACGCTAAATTCGTTGATGGTTTCATCAAGAAATTTTTTTTTCAAAAATCTGCTCCCAAAAGACTCAAATGTCCTCCTAAGGAAGTTGTATTGAGAAAGCAATTTTTAGGTTTGCACTCTATACGCTTTGCCGACCGATTTAATTGCGAATAAATATGAGCGGAAGTGATACTGATTGATTGACAAAATTCAGTTTTGTTTCAACACAACTCACAGGAAATGAATTTTGCTTGAAAAAAAATTCTTTTTTTGTAATCAAACCAATTCGCTATGGAAAGTGCAACATAATTGGAACCATCAGCTCAATGATTTGCAATAGCACTTCCGCTATACCGTATATTTCTTTATGATTACCAGATGGTTTCTCATGCCCAGTGTCATCCTTCTAAGACAAGATTCGCATTCAAAATGAGTTTATCCATAAGACAAGCAAACAAATTTTTCCGGCTTGTGCATGTAAAATGCAATTTTTCTCAAAATATATAATCAGTTCCCGTGATTCTCAGTTATGTTGCACTCGAGATGTCGCAGCAAAATTCGCTTCTCAGTCAACACACCACAATCATGCATTTGTATCTTCTTTACAAGGGGTTTACGGAGATAACTGCAAATCAATTCTTTTGCAACAACGAAAATATAGAATTTTCAAGTGTCTAATTCACGTATTTGTTCACTCTGAATCCGAGTTTTTTGAACGCAACAACGCAGCACTATTATCTCATGGGAATTCTATTTGGTGCAATATAAAATTTAATATAAATCACAAAAGAATCAAAACTTCGGCTAATAGAATTCTTTTACGACGTGCTCACTGCTTTTATTGTCTTCGGAATTGCAACAACAGCACTAGTCGCAGCGTCAATCAATACAAATTACTCCAATTGTAGCAATTCCTTCCAACATTTTCACGTACTACTGCAAGTGATGATCAAAAAGTCGACTGAATGAGAAAATTTTCGCATACAAACCGATAGTTTTTGCGAAACGAAGTTGTTTATTACCCATAGATTTCAGTCGGTTTTGCGTTGGAGGAGTGAACTGTGAACGGTGAACACCGCCGGTGACTAATCAAAAACGTGACCATCAAAACAACATTGAATGTGGTCGGTCGCATTGCTTCGCAAAGTCGAATATTTTCAAACGCAATGAACCGAGGAGTGCCTTTCTGTGGAAAAATTTCAACAGAAAAACCATTCACACGGCAGATGCAAATTGAAATTATGAGGAGATGGATGGAAATAGTGAGAGATTTGGGCAAAGAAAATTCAGAGGAAATGAGACGTGAAGAAATATGGAAAATGTGAAGTAATTTAGATGAGGATGAAAACTCCGAGACAGCAGCGTGACAACTGTGCATGTGCATGCTACAAACATTTTCACCGCTCATAGCAATTGTTTGGCTGTATTTTATCGCCGTATGTGGGAAATTTTGCTTGATATGACTGAATCATGCGTTCACAAATAATGAATTACGCTTCACGAAAGGCTATCTATTGAAAACGATTTGTCTCAGCTTACTGCTCATGCTCACATTTAAATTATTCACCGACCGCTGACGTCAATCGTTTCTAAATGAATGCATTTGGTTTCGAACCTTCGACGAGGAGATAGTGAACGATTTCGATCCACTAAATTGGCAAGAGCAGCCATCACAAATCTTGGAGTGTGTGAGATACGATACTGACTGCATGAAGGTGCAGGTGTTGAAGTGGCAGGTGACTGTGCTTGTTTTTTCAGCGATGCACCAACATCGCTTCTAGAATCACCCCGATCAACGCCACTACCGCTTGAATCGGATCTTGTGGACGTGTTCGGATGGGTACAATCGAACTTCACGCCTATTATAGGCTTCTTACATTTGTTAACGAAACGCTCTGAGCGACGACCGGCCAAGAAACGTTGCAGTAGTGGACGGGAATTGTTCGCATTCATCGTATCTCCGCTTGATAATGTCAAATCACCAGTAGCCTCTCTCATTTTGATCATTTATCCTCCATTCAACGTTGAACAAATCTTCTATTCAATCAATTCGTTTCGTTATTGAATTATTGATTCAATACGCTGATGCATTCAGAAGCAAATCGCTGGAATCATCATTCGGATCAGAACCTCAATAAGGTTACTCCTCATTATTAATAGTTTCCCATTGGTATTTCTTGTGCCCACTTCCACAATTACTGCATTCATAAATTTAACAAATATTTCGCTAGTGAAGAATACGGCGTACTGTCAAAAAGCTGCTGAGAGTGCTACAATACTGTTTCCAATGAAAATGACGCCGGTTAATACGCTTACTCCGAGAAGAGTACAGTAATATGAGGAGTACAGTGAAAACAGTTCAATTCTGAATAGTCACATCAACTGAACAACTGAATTATGATGGCTAAACAATATCCTAGACGATGATTAAGCAGTAAGCAACTTTACAGTTTGTCGATAATAACGTGTTTAGTGAGGTGGATACTAAGATGACCATCTGCAAATAATGGTTGCTTTAAGCGATTATTATTTGTGAAGAGTGTTGACGATGCCAGCCGAAAGGGATTTAGAAAACAAAGAGTAAAAGCAAAAGCCGTCTAGTGATGGCTGTGCATGGTAGCATTAGCAGAACCAACCGTGCGTCGTCAGGCACAACTTTTCTTCGATACATCAGAATATGATTGTCACAAGCGTCGGTGATTGTAGCATCGATACTTTGACAGCTTATAACCAGCTATGGATGTGCGGCCGTTACAAGCTTGTTCAATAAGAACCAGTAGTAGTACCTCGATGCAAACAAAATATGTGTATGCTCTGATAAGTGCATATATGCCATGCTCTCACACACAACTTCTACGCCATCGTTCTGTTCACATTCATGTTCCATTCACAAATTCCTGTGTTTCTCCAAGTATACATCAGTCAGTCTCTGCATGCATGCTTTCATATCCGTCTTGATTACTTACTCTACGATGTGATAACACGATGCATTTACTCTTCTTAGAATGTAGATGCTCAATGCATCATATTATGAACACGCATATTAACTCCTTCATTCAGTTTTTCATTCATTCATTACTTGCGTACATTCCGTTCGAACAAAAGTTCAAGTAGTCTTCATTCCATTCACACCTGTTCCCTATGATCATCAGTGATGATTAGGTCAGAATCAACTGACATAATTGACTCAGGGAATTTTTTGCGAAAATGAAATGGCAAGATACCACACACTTAAGTGGTAGAGTGTTAGCGATGTCGAGATTGCTGAATGTTCAAAAAAAACTCATCACTGGATGATGCACGAATCTGCACCAATTTTCGTCGACTGAATTCAGATGAATTATCAATGAGGATTTCAAGCTGAGTGTGAATTGAATATAAAATAATTTTGCACTCCTACTCCCCAGAAAACCAACAACACTCCTTGTTAAACTAAACTAACATGTTGCTTCCAATTTGACCCTAACAATCCTCATCATTACTTCAAATCTTCTCGAAAGTCAACGATTATGTTTTCCAGCAATCTTCCCATCTAAATTAATCGTCATTCATCTGCATTCTTTGAATCAGTTTCAAGTTTCGAACATTTGGTCCATTGAGCATAACGGGAATTCGCTCATGCACTGGATTCTGCAACAGCCCATTGGTACGACCAGATACAGAATATTAAACTAAGTAGTGCGCCCACGATGAAATTTAGTCATTAAAGCGAACTCAACAAGCAGTTTTTATCATGCTGAAACCATTTTCATGACGAGATCTGGCATTTTCATGATATAATTTTCATGATGAGTAAAAAAACAACCAGACTTTACGTAATCTATCATAAGAATAATTGTTGACATCTAGAAATGCGTAATATGATTTGAAAATGAATCTAACTGACTGCAGAGACAAATTATAGTTTAACTGCAAAAGAAAAAAATGGTACATTTCACTGAAATGCAATTACGCCATTCCCTATGCACTCCTTATCGACTCTAGAACATTTAAAAATCCCAACGATTATGTCATCAAATAGCACTCAAAAAACGAAGGAGAGATGTAGCTGGCGGAACTCATCAATCTATTGGCTTCAATAACACTGGTTATTAAGATCAGCTATTAAAGCTGGCTGGTCATTTGAACATGAACTGAGACTCATAAAACACAAAATCAGCTGAGCGTCTCAATACTGCTTCATTTCGTAGATGTCTAAATAAGAAACACCTCTCCGTCTCGAACTTAGCGTCCATCAATCGCACTGGACACCTTTCCAGGGCCTGCGATCGCGCTCGGGTCAAGACAATATATGGTCGCTGCCAAATAAGTTCTTTATCAAGAAACCACAACAACTCAATCACAAACTCATCATGATATTATTCCCGATGAAACAACTTCGAACGAGCATTCCTCCATAACGTTTACTCACAATCGGTTATTCATTCGGGCTGATCGAAACTGTACGATAGTGGTGTATTCTACGACGATAGCTGCATAAACTCTCTTCCAACAAGGATTCTTATTACTGGCGTTTCCTAAGTCACAAATCTTCACAATGAATCTGCAACGCAACTTGCCAAGAAACAAGCACTCGAATCGAAAACAAGCAATAAACCAAAGAGCACTTACTCGAAAGATTCCGTGTCGCAATCATCGTTGTTAAGATTGCACCCTGAAAACACAACCACACTAATAACACTTCTGCTATTTTAACAGCAATAATTCATCATCACAATGTTAACATGAATCAAAAACAGGCAATCAATCGTTTTTGTCTAGTTCTATTCGAAGTGCTTCTGTAACTTCCCACAAGAAGTTTCTCTGTGGATACATGAAAAAATTACAACTTTGACAATAAAAAATCGATCGACAGTAGTGGTGAAGAATTCTCTTTGAACTCATTCAATCTCGGTTGAATTCGAAAGAAAAACGATTTAAAAAATTGCATGCATACAGCGAATCATATGAGTAAACGATTGGGACAACACATAACAATTAAAGCATTGTTAACAGAAGCGATAGTGAACTTTGAAAATAAATCTACTGAAATAGATTACGGCAAGTCGTATGTTCAGTGTACCATACAACATAAAGGTTAGAAAACAAACCCAAAAGTGACGATTACAGTTAATTAGTGGACATTCATAATCTGTTTCTATTGTTTCGAATGTTCATAAACATAAAGTGAGAACAAGTGCTAGAAATTACCGAATGAGAAAAAGCACTGCTGAAGATCACACTGCAACTCTCTATCCTACTAAAGATTCATGAATGAAAGCTGTTTAATTTTGTGCTCGTTCCTTCTGGATTCGTTAAAATTATCAATCCATTTCTATTCTCAACATTCATTAGGTTTGTATTCCTGCTTCCATCTTGTTTTGATTGTTGATTGCTGATCTGATCACTCAACTCTGATCACCTTCTCAAGAGTGTATGTTGTACTTTGCTCCATCTCATAAATCCTCATGCTGTTCATATGTTCAACCCTCAACACAATTAATGATCTCATGTGCAGCTTCCTTCAAAAATGCGTCTCTTATCACAATGCAGAATTAATGATGGAAAATTGAGCTTTTTCCGTTAAAAATTCGTGCTGCAATAGGAAATCAACAAAAAAAAACCGCGTTGAAGCGATATGATGACGCTGAACGTATAATAACCACAAAAAAACCCGAATGAATTTTGTGCTGATTGATCGGATCAAAATGTCTTTTTGCAACAATCCTGCACTGAAATGATTATTCCTTTCCGTGCTCACCAAACAAGTCGTTTTAGCTTGTTTGATTACGCAATATTCAGCTGCTATTGCTGCTGCATTTTTATTGTGACAAAAAACAATTCATCACATTTTCATCGTCATTTTCCAAATCAAAAAGAATCAATGAAATTACCGCCGTTGTATTTTTGCGCGTTCTCCACCCAACTCTTAAGCCATTCCGACACTAATTGTGAGAGCTATTCACAAATTGAATGAATGAATTTTTGAATTAATGGTTTTTTTTTGTCTTTCTAATTTTCTGATTTTCATCATTCGTTTTTCTGAATTCATCTCAACGAATGCTCGTTCGCATTCGTGTGTTCCGAACGCAAAACAAAAAAATGTGTCGAGAATTGTATCACACCTTTCAAAATGTTGTTATTAGATAGCAAACTTCACAGAACACATAAACACGATCATGTCTATTGAACGACACACAAAAATGTCTATTGAACGACACACAAAAAAGAAAAAACAAATAATCCGCAAAATTTTTGTTAAATCAGCTTCTCCAACCACCGTGATGAAAGTGTGCCCTCGAAGCTCGTTGAAGCAGTTAACTCATTAAGTTATGCGGCGTGTGTTTGTGTGTGTGTGTTTTTTGTGGATTGGTAGTTTTGTTGTCGATCGCTGTAGTCTTCAATTCGTTCAGATTCTTAACGTTCATAGAGGCATAAGATAACGTCCACATAACCATGGTTAAACAACAAAAAATCCGAATACTTTTGCACAATTTTGCTTTTCATTAACAGAAATTCATGATTCCAATCAAAACGATCAAGTGATAATTTTAATCCACATCTAAAAGCAAATGTCTCTTCTTTTTCTATCGCTGCACTCCCATTCAACGAATAACTTTTCCATTTATACCACTGAAAGAAATAGGTTTTGAAGTTTCTTCCTTCACTAGCCGTGAATATATTATGGGATACGCTTAATCAGTTAATCGCATTCTGCATAAAATGATTACATATTCTATGCGTTCGGGAACGATCAATGAGGATCACTGGAATGGAAGGTGATAAGATTAGAAAAGAGCACACACCATGCGGAAATGATGAAAATAAGACAATTGAAGAGGTCAGTCATGTAAATGAAGTACAAACGGAGAGAAATATTCAAACAAAACCACGGAGTTTGTTTCATTCACAAGCACTCTTCATCATTATGATCGTAAAAAGTTTCGTTCTCGGCAAAAATAACATCGAAAAATCAGCATCCATTCATTCATTTCGCATGACAAAACGATCAAAAATAGACATTTAGGAAGAAGCACAAGCCGAACATATACCTATGTATGCCTATCACCACATTCTCCTTTCTTTCATGGATTCGAAATTCATGGAAAGGAACACATTTCGTGTGCAGCTGAATACTGGTAACAAGATAGGGGACGTAACTGGTCGATTTTAAAACTATGAAAATGAGAAACTCAAGCTAACCGCTCACGGGTGATATTACATCAAAAGCATTCGCTACTATTTGGCCTGACTGATCCGATTATGGCGTTTCACATGGAAATACATCAATTAAGTAAACGAGTAATACATTTTTTGAACAGTCGACCTAACCAATAACCATGAGAAAAATTCCTTGAGTCCCTGTCCACTGCTACCTGACCCAATCCTCAAAAAATTCCTCGTGATTTTTAGCTACTGTCTTATAGAGTGACCTCGGAATATTCATGTAGAAGAGAGACGAATGGTGAATTTTCAAGAACACACAGAAATTCCGCATGATGAACTGCACCAGGAAGCGCAAGCAAATTTTGGTTTGATACAACAAGGAAGGGCTAAACAAATAGCTGTTTTTGTACTCACACTGAGTGCGGAAAAAAGAGTGACAGGTTGGCAGATAATAATCCTCGAAAGGATGTTTTGAGAATGATCAGTGAAAGTGATAAAGTAGCGATCTCATGCCTCTATGCGCTAGCACGAATCGACGACCACAGCGATCAATAATCAAAAGTCCGATCAATCATATACAATCAATCGATATTTGCTGTACCTCTACGATGTGATTCGGTTGAACACTTGTTGTACTCGATGCGGCCGATGGCTTGCAGATGGCATATCCGTTCGGAGTGTTTGCTTCAGCCACTCCGACGGGGGTTGTGGTTGTTGTTCGACTATCGGCGACGTTTGATGAAGAGGAGCCAGCTGAACGAGTCGAGCGCACCTCATTCATGACAGGGCTTTGTAGACTTGACAGAGATGTGCTCGAGCTAGGACCATCTGATGCGGACGTTAATGCACTGTCCGTCATACGAAATGCACCACTCATACGATTCACTACGGTGACGGCCGATATGGCTGCCTTTCAAATAGCACATTTATCAGTCTTTTTCTCGTCCACATTCACTCTGATCAAACGTCAGCATTCACCCCGTACATTATTTACATAAATCTCTTAAATCACTACTTGAACTGTATCCAAGTGATCTGTTGGTTTAGTCAATAAGCTGAAAATCTTGCAGTCACTTTAACAAAATATCATCTTTTACTGGGTCGAAGCCGTAGACGTGCTTGTTCTACATATTCAACACAAATTCAGATCAACAATTCAAACGAATCACTGAGTGCGAAATGAGATTATGCTTTTTTGAATTATTGTTGTTCACATTTGAAAATAAAGTCTGAAAATGAAGTGAGATATTCGAAAACATTTCGGCCACAGAAATGCGCCTCTCAGAACGTTGTGATGCTTGCATGGTCAACTCGGTCTGTTGACCACGCAAACGTATAAACGAGAAAGCGAATGGTTCAACGGTAATAATGAAGATTGTATTAATGTTGGCTCGGAAAAGAAGCACTCGAATGAACTGACTCATGAAAACTACGACAAACAAATAGATCACTATTGAGCAGTGATTTTCGAATAGTCATTTCACTATTTTCAACGTTGCACTGCAGTCAAAACGATAATATCGTTTTTTTTAAAAATCTACGACGTGCACTTGTATTCAAAACAAAAATGCTAACAAAATGTTCTAAAATATTTTGTTCTAAATTGTAGCAATTTTTTTCACTACTTCGTATATGCCAAATGTTATCATCGTTTGTTGATTCATCCAGAAACGACCAAAAACAGGGTAAACGATCAAAAAGCTGCGAAACGACGAAGACTATAATAATGTCATCAGCACTCATGCAAAACAGATGTAAAAAACGGGCAAACTAAATGCGAGCATTATGTGTGCATGAAACATAACCAACTCAAACAGCTAAATGTCAATTCATCGAAATCGCTCCTATTTTATAATAAACGTAATTCTAACTGATCAATACTATTCCATGAATGTGAATCAGCTACTAAGTAATTATGGAAGCCTCCGACGGCCATCGACTGCAAATGTTGCTTTTTATGGGATCATAATAATCTAATGAATCTCAAAGATAACGATAGAACATTCTAATTGCATATCATCTATCTGTTTTTTCCGTCCTGTTACAAGCTCCACTAACTGGGCAGAGCACAGTCGACTAAAAAAGTCAATAGCTATGGCGAATATCGGTCAGAACGTCACGATCGAAGGGTTTCGTTAGCAACACCGATTGATAATTATGATAGGTACGATTAAAGTTATTCGCTAATATTTCACAGCACACAAATTTTGAGATGGTAAAATTTTGGTGATTATCTTGCTCACTTCCTGAGCGAAGTGAGCAAGAGTGATAACCAGGTGGGATGATAGAATAGAACAAGGAAAGGAACTGAAATGAACACAATCAACGAAACTCATTTGACGCTATCACAATACTAATTGGGTAATCACAACAAATCAATCAACAAACGAGCCAACAAACACAAACATTAGAACACTGGCAAACAAACCGAATACTAATCGAGACTCACCTTCAACTTTCGCCTCGCATTGAATTTCTTCAAGCAGTCGACCGTGTCTTGTCTGTGCATCACCGATGCCACACGTTCACGATTCTGAATATCATTTCAAATTCATTTAAATGTTCACAAGTGATTATTGATAACATAATGATGGTGTATAGTATCCCATCAAACATTAACACATAAAATTGGAAGAAAATCGTTGAAATTGACAGATATGATAACTTACACAAATCCATGGAACCCTTAATGCCTGCTCTGCTGTTATTCGCTTCTTAGGATTGACCGTCAGCATGCTGTCGATTAGGTTCTTCGCCTCTGGCGTCACTGTATCCCACTCAGGACTTGGATACTGGAATATCGTTTTAATGGGGTTCACAAGGAACCTAACGAAATGTCTGTCCAGAAATACAAGAACAAAAATTTTATTATTCATAGTGGATGTTGAATATTTCAAAACCACAGGTGGATGAAACTCACGAATAAGCGTATTTGGCAACAAAATGAAAGAATTGTTTCAACAAGATGCTTAGAGAACTCACATCATAAGCACCGGCTTTGATCTGCGCATACAACCGATGCTGATCTTCATCCCAGAACGGTGGGTATCCAACCAACAGAATATACAAAATAACCCCTAAAAGGATGTTATAGATGACAATTGCTCATAAATTCATAATATTCCAACTCATCAATTCAACTGTTCCACTGGACCCTTTTATCCCGATAACTTCATATGACCATGTATACGATAGCCAAATCAGTAGTTGAAATTAGGATTCATAAAAACGGATGATTCCTCGCACTAATATCGTTAGCTGTGCGCAAAAAAGTATGTTACGGAAGAAATAATATCACATTTGTAGCATCTGTGATAAAATAAGGGCATAAGCTCATAATGACTTGCGATTGTTGATTAAACAAACAAATAAATAAGAAACTGCAATTCAGTTTCCATAACAACAAATTGAAATACCACTTTCAATGTCACCCAACTAGAATAGGCAGCAATGATGAACAAATTCAAAATTTCACATTTGAAATGACACTCCAAAATACTAACCACAGGCCCAGATGTCCACCGGTTTTCCATAGGGATCCTTTTTAAGCACCTCCGGTGAAAGATAGCCTGGTGTGCCGGCAAAGCCAAACCATGCCTCTGTATCGCCTTGTACCTCTATCGCAAGACCGAAATCAGCTAGTTTTACAGCTGCGCTTTGTGACTTACTCGCCAATAATAAATTTTCTGGCTGGAAAATTAACTGAATTACTTACCGCTCTTAGGATGCGACAATCAGTCGTTGTCGCATAAATAATTTGAGTAAAATTAAACTAATGAAACTACTAATGCAATATGATGAATGATTAGAGATGTTAATTGATAATGTGAGCGGGACTGATAATAAGTCAGAAACCATTTCAAAAGTTACGTGTTACATGATTATCACTATTGCACACATCGGCTTTTCAGTTAATTCAATGATGCATTAGTTTATCAAGTTCAGAAATATTTTGAAGATGATTTCATTGTAATGACACTCATTCATTACACCACTCCGAGGTGTTAGAATTAGGGAACCAAATGCAACAAATGTGGAATCGCACGCTGTAAGAAATACACCGACTATATTTGGAGATATCCGAAGGGAATCGAACAAGTGCAACGGATTTGCACACATGAATAGGCATTTTGAAGGGTTTCGAAAGGGAATTCATGCTCAGTTGAACACTCAAAGAAGAAGGAATATTTCAGTTAGTATTCGGTTAATCAGAACAATAGATTTCCTACGCAGTTTACAATTAGTTTTGTGGAACGCTGAGAAGCAAAAACGAACGAACGTTTTATTGACAAGTAACGAACGGAACAAATCAGAATCGAGTAAGCAAATCATATGCTTGCAGAACAATTGGATGTCGTATGCGAAATTGGCTACAGTAACTGCTATCCCACAAGACTCACATCCCCTTTCAATAGACATAAAGTCACCAAAATACTCATTATTTTTCTTCGATACAATTTCGAAGCATCCACCAAATGTATTCATCCAGTACTTCTGGCTATAGCAAAACAACGCGCGGACGACTCAATCGCTCCGTTCCGTAGTCGACATCCGTTAAATGAAAATTAAGGGACACTGGTGGAATTTTTGTTTGCCTCCAAAGACGGCCCTAAGTATAGAAATTATGGCAGTTCGTCTGCATCCTCGGAACAATCGGTATTCGCGCGAGTGGCGAACGGTATGAACATGAGGAAACATATGTGTAACTGTAGTGAAAAGTGAATGATTTGTTCGGAATATAAGTGATACCTTGAGATCCCTGTGTACGACACTATTCATATGACAATAAGCTATCGATTCGAGTATTTGCTGAATGCAATGACTGAAAATGAGACGTTAGTTAAGGAATTACTCGTTGTTATTAATGCGAATGGCGTGCATTCATTGAATCGCCGCAATACGCACTCGATTATTCAAACAATCACTCGTTGCTTTATTATCCCAATATTTCATGACCGCGAGCCAATTATTATGCACACATACTACCGTATGTCACATCAGAATGCATCGCATTCCATGAGTACACAACACACATCCATTCGCCTTTTAGCGTATCACGTCAGTCAAAAGTATTATCATTGTTATTGCTCTTCTACGCTACTAGCAACATGCTTACTGCATTCAGAATAATATTCGTCTTGCACGCGAATAAGTTTTCACCTTCAAGTCGCGATGAATCACATCGTTTTTGTGACAGAAATAGACTGCATCCAGAACTTGTTGAATGCAATTACTGTAAGTGAAGTACTCTAATGTCAGTGACTGATGCGTCGTTTGTTGCAGTTTAGATAACATTTATGGAATCAACGAGCCTCGCTATATGTTTAAATATGTGTGTTTAATTGCGTTATTCAATTCGAGCCACGTGTTCGCGAACACATTGTAACGTTAGCTCTTTAACTGATGCACTCAAAAAGTCCCATACAAGAATTCACCAAATGCGAACCTCTGCAGGCATTTTTCAGTTCTTCATTCGAATCAAGAACTTAAAAAGAAAATCTCTAAGTTGGCTCTCACGGACACTATTTGAGAATGTTCTAAAGCAAGAAAACACAACCTCGCATCCGCTTCACTGTAAAACTCTCTGGCGACAATATCCTCGAACAGCTCACCACCAGTAACTCTGTAAACGTGCATTATGAGACTGAATCACAAAAATTGTTGCAATCAAACTGAAACGACCCAATGCAAGGATAAAAGAAATTTTCGAACATGAGAACTAATGAATCCCCATATTGAATATTTTGTTATTTCCTTGCAGGCTATCCTTCGAAAAACGCTTTGCACAGAGCAGCACGTTACACGCTCAAAACTGGGATCAGAGAGGATCAAATGAGCACTCGAATGAGCACTAGGATCAGACGGTATCTCACTGGCAGATCAAACAAGCACTTGATTTATTCTCGCTATTAGTGGCTGGCTTCAAAGTTCATCTCAATTATGTAACCTCGAAGTGAGCAGAACGCAAAACATCGGAACTGCTCAGTTTACTCGGTTTTCTGCATAATATTTCCTGGCATTCCGCTGGTGATTCTGAATCGGAAAATATGTTTTCTTTCCGATTTATCCGCTAACAAAGATCCCTTCTATATTGTAACACATTAATGCGATAAGTATGAACAAAATGAACTCACAAATCGAAAACGAGGTAGTGAAATGCTTCCTCTTGTATGCTGTCATGAAGACGTACTGAAAATAGCGTATATGCTTCCTCACGAAATGAATAAAGCGTTCACATGAAAATATTTCCTCGAAAAAATCCGAATGATATTTCTAATTCACATTCCGAATGATTTCTTCGACATCTAAAGTGTTCTCGATAACCGCATCGCCGTTTTCGACTGTTTATCACTTTACAATTGAATCCTCATTCTAAACTGACCAATATTGGGATGCTGAAGTTTACGGCAAATGCGTGCCTCTCGTTCCAACTTTTGGAAATCTGCAAACACACAAAAGATAGTTTCCAAAAACGAAAATTCCCAATCAACTACGCAACTACTTGTATCGCTCTGAATACCGAAGACATCATCAAATGGCTGCTCGCAGCGAACATCTCTGGCAATATTCAGATAGTACCATCGAAAAATCAGATCTAACGACAAGATCAAAAATCAACATTGGCGATTCACCACGAGACGTTGTCTTTTTCACGTATGTCTAAGAAAACAGTGTTGTGCTGATGCAGTTCTTGAGTGTGCTCAAAGGTTCGATTTCCATAAGAGTTTTGAATGCGTTCAAACCTCTTACAGAATTCATATTCATGACAAAAAGATTCGATGCGATGTCATTTCGCACCCACCATACCTCTTGCTGACAATTTCTTGGTGTTGATAATTTTTGCAGCAAACTCCAAACCGGTACGCTTCTGAACGCATCGTCGCACGACAGAGAAGGCTCCCCTGCAATCAGACGGATGATTTCCTATACTTCACTCCGCCAAATAATTCCTCATCCCCCCTCGTCCTCCCCCTTCCCCTTTCCCCACCGTTAAAAAAATATGCAAGTTCCGCAATCAATTCAGCATATCAATACTGGTTCAGTCACCCACTATTCCAGTTCTTCTGATGTTTTCTGCACTATCATCAGAGTATTCTCGGTCAGCAGAATAGCGTAAATTTTTCCTCCCAATCACTCAATAGATAACTTCCTCTTCTCAACTCCGCTGAATTGCCTACCTCTAAAAAAACACGGGAAGATTATGTATTCGCAGTCAAGAGACCAACTCACACGGTAAGCTAAAAATCCAAGCAACTGCCTGGATCAATAGCACCATGATGAAATAATTGAGCAATATCTTAAAGTAATGAATCAAAATCAAATTTCAAACAACAACAAAAAAAAACCACTCACTTCCCAAGCTCTTCTTTCACCTCATAATTATCACTGAAATTCGTTGAAGTGTTATTCATGACGTTGTTCGTTGACGGCACAACGACCATTATTTGCTGACCAAATACTCAACACATCACTATCGTTTGTGGCTGCTAACACTTGATCGCTGCTATTTTCGTCTTTTGCAATCAACTGAGTTTGATCGTTTCGAATCACTTCTCGCGAATATGCTCAATCGTATCGGCCAGTGAATCTCAAGTTCTGTGAGCGATCACAATTCTGCAATTCGTTGTAGGTAACGAACTGATTTGCTAGAGTTATCGTCACGAACGCGAACACGTCAACACGACGATAAATGGCAATGAATGTTGGAATGCAAAGGCATTTATCTTCGAAAACAGCAGCTAATAAATAAATGAGACAATCCGAGAGCTCTATCAGCACTAAAATCACATCCGGTACAAGCATCCAAAGTAGACTAGAATCACAAACTAATAACAGGAAATGTACGCCTTTCATATGATGCACCGAAACAGAAGTCTTTGAGCGGAAAAGATATTGCGAAGTACTCAGAGTTCCACTGATGAACAGACGACGGGCACTAATAAGCCACTCGCTCACTGTCATAAGAAACGAATCGAGATTAAAATACGATGTATGCAGATTTGAACCGAATCAACGGCTGCAGTCATACAACTGCGATCGTTCCAAATTCGTCAACGTGAATTTCAACTAAAGCGGCTGGCAGTACTAAATTATTGTCGGTTATGTTTCTCATCGCAGTTGTCAGACATGAGTTCAGCTCGCAATTGCTCTGGTGGTTGCCGCATTGATGTGTGCATTCGTTCTTAAGTTTGGCTTACCACAAATCGATGCGAGTTTTTGCATCGTCAAGATTTTTATTGTAAACAAAATGTTTGTGCAACTCAACAACGATGAATCAACAACGCTGCTGAGTGAGAGCTGTGAAAGATGAGATGCTGAAGATTAGATAGCTGCTGCTGCAAGATGGAACCCTAGATAAAAACAACGCCGATTGCTGATCGGAGAAGCTCCAAACGGATAGAAAATAAACCAACCATCTAGCTCATAATCGAAAATTCGGTGCCTTGCTCGGACTCCCGTACAGGAGCAACTGATATATGTATACATAAAACAGATCCGAATTCATAAATCATTTCAAAGTATTCATTTCAATTGCTCGTATAATGCTGTGTGTGTCATTTCTCACATGTTTTCAGTGGATTGCAACGAAAAGCTCACAGTGAATTGCTCAACGGTCAAACGCTTATAAAATGGCGATGAATTTTGTGAAAGAAGGAAATTGTGCAACAAGTTTCGTCGGCACAGCAACATGCAAAACAAACATTCGACTCTTCTCTACTACACCTGAGTCGTTTTCGTTGCAAGCAAAGAATGTGATGTTATTCGCATTTCACTGCAACACTCAAACCTTTAGGTAATTGACAGGAAACCATTTTAGAACAAATACAATCGCGTAATACTCAAACATGTTTTTCGTCGTCAACATTCATCCTTCAATGATTACTAATGCTCGTGATGGTTGTTCGATGATCAATTTCATCCACAGGGACGATGATTATCTCAGATTAGACTATAATTGTTCCGTGTCGAACTACCGCCAATCCAATCCGAAGTAAGCCACAAATGAAAGCCATAGGAAACAAATGCGATATTGAGCGCACAATAAGTGCTTGTTTGATGAGCTGAGAGAATCCTCAATAATCCGACTATCTCCAACTAGACATCTATAAACTGGATTTTGATGAATTTGATGAGTTCCACTGAATTGACGTCTATTACCAGTTGATCGAATCAAAAAAGGTGAATAATTTGTTCAATACGAGCAGGTTGTCATCAATGATCTTTGTTCAAAAGAATGTCCCTATGCAGCACAACTTTTTGAAATTTCAAATTGTTGTATCCTATCTTCAGTGAGCTTTTTCTTACTTCCTAGAGCAATGTTCCTCTTCTTTGTGCAGTTCTAATTTTCCATCGCTTTCTCACAATCGATTTTTCAAATCACTGCATCGCTAGAGAATGCTTCAATTATTCCGCGAAAGATTAATCGCCATGAGCTGAACGCCTCGAGAAGCTCTAATGCGGCACGAACGAATGCACGATGCAATGGAGAACCGCAAGAAATTACAATTAGCGCGAATAAATTGTTGATGGCGTCAGAGATTTCCCATAGCACACTAATTTTCCATAAAAATGAACTAATATATTAAACGATATTGCATTTCAAATTTCATATGTTTGCATAAGTTTTGATAATATTGCCGAGATGAAACGGCGCCAGCATTCAGCGAATATAAAATGCATTTTGTTTTGTTGTTGCATTTTATTTTCATAAATTTTTCATACCATTTTTTATGGATGGCATCAACAATAATATTATGGGCGCTTTGACATTTCTTCCAACAAATTTTTATGATTTTCTTTTGCCTAACGCTAACGCGCTGCTGGTATTCATCAAAACATTCACCAATAGGAAAGTGCATTCGGTGAAGTCGTTACTTAATGCATTGAAAGTAAAAGTCGTTTATCAATTATGCATTCTTTCGTCAACTCTTTTCGTTCCGTTCCATTTATATTTATGCATTCAATCACCATATTGCAACGTTCACACGCAATATTCATTTGGGAATTTACGCGCACATACATACATACACACATACAGTTATTCAACGCTGACATCAATAAGCGCATCAGCATATCAACATATCAGCATAGCAGCACATTGATTCAGCTTCTCCCTAAGAGTTCGATGGTTCAAGCATCTAACTGAAACGGCAAATATTATTCGATTCTTCAAACGAATTCACATTGATCTTGTATGCGACGAACATTCTCACAATAATCATCTTTCGTTGCGTTGGAAATAAACAAGAAAATGTCATAAATTGAACTGAGAGTAAAGCACATTTCTGGCATTTTACGTGCGATAATGAAGCCAATATTCCTTGAGGAATTTTACCGGCCATGCTTGGAAGTTCATAACGAATACGAACTTCAGTGATCAGTCCCAAAAGCTTCACGGAATCCCACGGCAGAAATGCAGATTGCTCGGATCCCTCATGTGCATGAAGAAATATGCACAACTGTGGACATTTTACGATATGTTACGCATCAAACCTGCATACAACAACCGTACGGAACACGTCAACGGCTCGATCGTCAATATTACAGATTTTGTTTAATGCATTTGAGAAACGGATTCACTCTCCATTCTCATGCAATTCAATCCATGAGATTGGCTTAAAAAAACATACAGACACGAAATTCTTCTTCTGCAACCACGCACTTGAACATATCTGACAAACTGTAGTTACTCAAGGCTTACTGACGTAGTTGATGTTCATTTGTCATTTGGGATTGCGTCGATGAATTAAATTAAAAGAGGAGGAGATCGCATGAAAGACGAGATGCATTCATCTTTCGAATGCATCTTTGTTACAGTAGATATGCATCGCTGCGGATGACAACCGCAGCGAGAGGATTAGAATCCGAGAGCAGTTGAAATTAATTTAGTATATGATGATGAATATTGTATAATGAGTAGGCTGATTTATGCGCAGAGCTTCATTAGGTCGACGCGGATAAGCTGTCATAATCTGACGGGATAGATAAGATACCCGGATAACGCAACTCACACGTAGGCACTTCAACATTATGCTTATTCAGTACACAATATCATGTGCATTATACACATGTATACCGCACCGCGTATGGTACCATATGCGGCATGAACACTTTAGCTGTGTGGGGAATGAGCGATGAGTCAAAAAAAATTTATCAATAGATGACTGTGAGGAAGGCAACATTAAAGTTACAGCCAGTCGTCAGCCAGCCAGCCGAATGAGCTAGCTGTCCCTTGAGAAGAACACATAGTAAGCATAGAATTTAGTTTCCATCCTCTTCTGTTCTTCTTCAAAATGTTGAATTTATCCTTCATTGGTTTGCGTATCCGCTCGATACGCTCATTCATTTCTTTCATACTGTTAGCGACTCACTCGAAGTGCTCAACTAACACAGTAGTGTATTCCATTTTGTGTCTCCTTAGCGTTTTGCATTTACATGACATCTTCGTAGAATACATTTCACGATCTTATCAAGTACGTTCGTAACCAGCGATCACAATTGCAAACGCATTCTAGCAAACATCATCGAATGGGTTATCAATTTCCATATTTTTGTGAAAGAATGTGACTGGAGAATGAAATCCCAATTTGTTGAAAATGAAAGTTTGTTAGACGTTTCCTGGAGAGTTATTGATTGAATGATACAAAATGAACGACTATTCCCATTGGAATGTACACATTTCCCAAGCCGATTTTAATCGCGAATGTCTGAACGCATTCCTCTAGTACTGCATCCGCTTCGAGAACTCTCCCGAAGTGAACTGAAAGGAAGTATTGCTAGATATTCGCCAGAAGTATTTTGTCCAATTAACATATCAACATCTCAGACGATAAAGGAAGAAACATGAAACTGGAAGTAACAAGTCAGAAGTTATAGACAATATATGCGTATAATCATCATACGACGACGAATACGCTACGAAACGTTAATAGAATGATGATGCATACACATAAATTAATCATAATCATCGCAGACGCGATTCAGCGCTAAACGCCGTACCAACGAACGAATAAAAGCAATTATTATTAGATGGAATCATGAGCACATTTGCTGATCGATAATCGCAATTCGCATTCATAATCAACTGCTCTGGCAAGTTGTTGTTGTTCATCGCCAGAATTCAACTTAAAAACAGTCGATTTTTAAACGAGAATAATTTTCACTGAATTCACACACACACATATATATATATATATATACACCTGAGAGACTACCTAACACTAGCGAATTTTTTCCGAGCACTGCGGTAGCAAGCCATTGCACATGAATGTTCATTATTACCACTGCCATTTTAATATTTTCTATTCGATGCACTTAAAAAAATGAAAATATATCGATATAACTGTGTACATGCATACAAGCGCACTCCATACATCATAGGATTATAAGCATTGAAATAATATACAGTCAAAACCATTTTCTTGTTGCTTTTTCGAATCACTTCCTTAATAGTGGAAGTGTTTTAATTTCAGTTTTTTGCTGCCTCGTCTTGCCCTTCCCATTCTTCCTCCCCCACCATGACCACCATCGTTATCCTACTTAATGTCACGAAATCGCAATGTTTACCGTTACATGCCAGCCGTCTTCAGGTGGATAATTTATAATTGCTCTCATTCGCTTTTTAACTGTTAACCTCCGGAAATCCCAACCATCATAGAGCGTTGTCATTGCAATCGAAATTCTCGAAATGATCCACAAACGGTAACTGTAAACGCTAATTAATCACATCACATCATGTCACAATATAAATTTTCAAGGAGCAAAAAAAAATGGTCCGACTGAAGTGAGCAATAAGCGAAGCTTCAATTCTGCATCCATCAAACAATTATTATACAAACGATCATAAGCATGACTCAAAAATGTGCTCGATTATTGGTCATTACAATGAATGATCGAAAAAATCTTCAAACAGGAGTGTCAAACGTAGACGAATGAAAACGAAACCGTCGAGTGTGATGGTGCTACAAGAAAGTGTTTTCACTTCTTGTAGGAGTGTTCGTTAAAATTGTGATGAGAATTGTTCATTTCGAGTGGATCTGATTGGATGGATAGCACATGGAATAGCGAATGGGTAATGAAGCGTGTCTGTTATCAAACAAATGCACGATGTTAGCAATTTGATGTGTTTTTAGGGTGAATGAAAGCAAAACGATTGACCTTTTTGTGGGTAAAGTATGAGCGTAAATAAACATAACGTTGTAGGAAAACGAGAGATGTACGTTGAGGATTGGTAAATGTTGATGAATAGCAACAGCAATCAGTGATTGGAATCGATGAAACTGATAAGAGTCAAGAGCATGCATATCAATTGAACACCACTTGACATGTCAACCACGAAGCGAGTGAAGAGTCAATTTTCGCTGCAGAATTGTCTCGTTGAATTTCTGCACTTTTGCGGCTGGTTTGCTGTCGCCAAAGATTTAAAAACCTCAGTAGAAGTAAAGCTTACAAAGTCGATTAGTTTTCGATTTGTTTTGTTGGTAACATTTCATAACAATTGCCAAATGAGTTTTTAACGCCGCATTCATTCATTCAGTTCGTTCTGAATGAATTAACGACAATAGCGTCAAATGCTATTTGTTGTGTATTACGTCACCTATGAACAATCCGGTTCTCAGTGTGTGGAATCACACCTTGACGCATTCATTGATCGATCGGCTCGACGACGATTCAATTGATCATTTCCTAGATCGTTTTTACTCTCACAAACTCGCAACACCATTTTGCATTTCTTTTTGCCTCGTTGCATATCTTAATTCGGATTGCCATTGGTAAAGCACTTCAAAAACTTACTCATCTTACAAACAAAAACATTCAAATCAGATGCGTCATTCTTTTGAATGCATTTATTGACCTTCAAATGTTTACAATGTGCAAAATCGGATCACTGCAATTCACCTCTATTGCATACTTATCTTTGCTTGCAGCTTTACCTCAACTTCTAACATTTCCAAAAGATTCGAACGTTAGCATCGCGATTTCCTCAGCTACATAAATCTAGCAACCCTAACAAAATCACTTCTCGTAGCAACTCCTAAAGAACGCTTATTCATCCCTTTTGTAGAGTCTTTTGCTCTTCATTCATTCCTTTTCCTTGATGTTTGATTACAGTTCACGCGTTGATATCGCAATGAAAAGTTAATCAAAAATATCCTTCTTCAAGTATTCATCAGTTTCAGGACACCTTCATCGTTTCGAGTAGTTTCATCGGGTGGCTGAACTCTTTACCATTCCACCAATCTCATCAGTTTCGATCCTCATTTCTCCTCTGAGTATTGTCGTCACTGTGTCACCGTCATCTTCCTAATCACTGTCCACCTCTCTCTTCAAAATTATCATAGTTGTTATGAGTGTATTCATTCACGCCCCAACATTTCATCATGCTATCCATCTCCTGTCCTCAATTTTTATTAAATAATTATTTTAAAAAATATATTTTGTGTGATAGAATTCTGTTGCGCCATAGCAGCGTACCACCAGACAGATCCTTTTCACCTAACAATATATAACCACAATGAACCAAAAACTACATTTATAGACTTTAAACTCAGAATGCTATCCATCACTTCCTCCCCATCCCTTTCCCCCTTTTGATGATAACCTTTGACGACAATAATTTCATAGGGAACGCGATCCTAATTAAAAAGCACGAAAATAGCTTCTTCACAAAATGAACAGTAAAGGTGTCTAAATTTGGAACATTTGAAAGTTTTTCGTTCGCACGTACTCGCCGACGATATTTGATCCCTTCGAACATGACGGAATGAGTTCGTGAATACAAAGCACAAAATTGAGTGGAAACGATTCGAATGAATTGCTCCTTTTTTTGCATTGAATGAAAAGAAAATGAAATTTCATCGAGATATCTCATTGTCAGTAACGATAGACTACTACTTCAGAATGATTTACGATAGTTCACTGAACATTAAGTTTGCGATGGCTGAACTCTAAACCACTGTTGACGACAATACAAGCGAGCAATTTCTTAACACCAATATTGTATTATCTAGTGAACACTTCTGCAGTGTTCAAAACGATACCTATGCGTAACTCAAAAATGAGCGCATATTACAAAATACTTCGTTCCGAAGCAATTTACATGAATCGAATTGAGCAATGACCATCCCCATGCCGCGTTCGGTAGTGCAATCGGAACCGAACCATTATCACATATCACCGTTTTTCACATAAGAATTCGACACATGCATATTCGAGCGTACTAACTGAGTCAGTTGCTGGGTGGAGTAGAGTAGCGATTAAGAACGCTGTATGGGATTAGTTGTTGAACGTCAAATATCTGTTTATTAAACAAGATGATATCAACAAACAAGTTGTCAATAGACCGACCAACTACTCTGTGTTACTACTGATTATTCTACTCGTTTCTGTGTTTATTCGAATAGATACATGTCTTTCACTTAAACTAAGTACTCCTCAACCAAGAAGAAACGGCAAGACACGTCCGAGAATGACAATGAAATTTGATGATGATGATGAGTTAGTTGTGTGCGCTTCCCAATGAGTAGTTTTATCATGAGCAACAATTCAAGCGATCAACGATAAATGTATATTGCGACAACTTCAATGACAATTCTCATTTGGCTTCATTTCATTAGTCATCAGCGAAGAATGCGAATGTCAACGAATAACGCTAATTAATCGTAACAAACCGCGATGTTTATCGCATTTTCATTATTTCTATAAGTGATATGGGTGTTGTTATGCTGATTCATCATAAGATAATCGATAAAAACGAGACGGGGAAAACAAAGAGTTGAACAAGCGTAGAAATATTAGCCTTTTAAGATGGGTAGGTAGGTGAACTGATCGAAGTTTCATTTAAAGTATTGTCGAAGACGGATGTCACGATGTATGCAGAAACAAATCTCAAGTTCACTTTCTCCACTGATATCATTTCATTGAATGCGCCGCTAATATTCGCTGATTCGAATCGTATAAGTTCAATGGGATGCTAGACAACTTGGAAGATTCATTAATGAAAGCCATCCGGCTTCATAACAAAACGTTAAGGACAGCATCGGAGCGTACCATGAAGGCACAAGCTTGTTGAAAAGAGGCACTAAGATATGAAAATATAAAACGAATATGATTAGAAAGAGTAGTTGATTGCTGTTGTTTAATAATCAGAGAAGAAAGCATGATGAGCAATGCATCGTGAATTATACAGCTTCAACATCGTAACGACGACGTATGTGTTTGTTTGCATGAGTATGTATGGTCGGTCATGTGCATATACACATACATGCTTGAGTGTGAGTGTTTGGTGGTGGACTAACGCATGAGCCAATGCATAGAATGCATGAATCGAATGAGTTTGTCGTCGGCATAGTTAAGGGCGGAGCCGTGATGGGCAATGACGACAGGAATTAGTTTGCGCAATCCATGCACCGATCATAATCGCCAGCTTGCTCGGCTCGGCTCTCTAACTCGACTGAGGATAAACTAGGCATGAACACGAGAATGAGTGGTTTACTGATGCTGAAACATTACTCAAGGAACGATAACAATTAGCGCATGTTGGCCTGTGCGTGTGTTTGCGTTTTTGCATAAACGCATTTGTACGGATAATTCAAGTAGTTTTTGTTCGTTATGAATCGAATATTCTCAGAATTAGATTAACATTTTTGACTGGTTGCTAATTTTCAGTAACATACGTCAGTCAATCAGTCAATACGTTGACAATGTTCGAGTGCATAAATTGTCGATGAGAGATAATTCGCATATTCCGATAATCATGTATGGCAAGTGAGTGGTCTCGAGACTGCGCCATTCTAGGTGCATTTCAGCAGAATTTTATTTCAGTCAGCAAATGAGACGAAATACATTGGCGATTGATTTTGTACATAGAAAAGGCCAAATAAAAGTATTCGTCACATGATACGATCTTTTTTTCTGTTGAGCCGAATCAAAAAAACCTTTCGTGCCCACATCAGCCGCTTTCGATGTAACAAAAATACACAAATCAGAAATTTGTTGCCTTCAAGAATCCCGTAAATCTTCCGAATAAACAATTCACAGCTATGCAATGAACACTTACATCTTGTCAGTGTGATAGTTTGATGCTGAAGAAGAAATCCGATGAAACCATTCTGCACAATTTAATCGTTAATTTTCTCGCCGATCACATCGCACAGGCAAATCGACTCGACTCGAATGGAGCCGTGATTTAGAATGCAATCGCATAAGTTGAAAGATGCACTCGAAGGGTTTATAGCAGACATTATAGTTTACTGTGCTGTTTATCTTAACGAATAGCAGCGCTTCTTCATGTTTACTAAGAATCCAATTCAAATGCGGTGAAATGACGTCGGCTTATAACGGTAAACTGATCAGAAAAGTGAGAGGAAAAACGAAAAAAAGAATGCGGTTAGGTAGATGAATGCAATTCTAGAGCTGACTGCTTTCTGCGGTGATTTCATGCGAGTTGCTCATTAATAACGTATTATCAATGAATGCAGAGGAATAGCTATGGCTGTCTGTAGAACATTCAATTTATTATTAATTAAATGCGGTCATCCAAATGAATCGACGAACATTCACATGAATATATATATATATATATATATATATATATATATATATATATATATATATATATATATATATATATATATATATATATATATGTATATAATACATTTATTATCAAGTACTACGGAAAATTTTCGCTACCACACATTTGTATGGTATACGAATATGTCTAGTTTAGAGATAATATATCTAATTGTAAGCATATGAAAACATAATATTTGTTGTGGCTTTCGTACAGCACATTTTGACGAATGAAACGAAGCCAGTCGAAAAGCTGCTGAGTGCAACGGGCGATAGATAGACGGCGTTGAGGTTCCTACAGCATAAAAACCAGTTCAGTGGGCGATATCTAGCGAAGCATTTCGCTCATCTTCTTTCAAAAAAAAAATCATGTCACAAGCAAACACACAGCTCTCATTTTTTTGATCTGTTTATGTCAGTTACGATTTATTTGTTTAAATCTTTTTTAAATGTTAATTAAACAAATCACTTCATCAGATCAATCGTTGGTCAGTAATGAAGAACCGAGTTTGTCATTGAGAGGATTCGAAAATGTTTCCTGAAAAGCTTCGAATCGATCTGATTCCATAACGGCAGTTAGGAAGTGTTGCTAGACTCTGACGAGTTGTCTTCGACAATCATCACATCAAACGATCGCACAAAACCGATTCAATCGCGTCCTACTATGATTTATTACGGTGTTCTCTGCTCAACGACTCAAACGAGAATGCACATCGCTTATCAGAAACAAAACGAATGTGCTCACAAGTCAACGGAGTTTTCTGATTTCATTACATCGCACAACTGAATTGAACTGCGCTGTCTTTATTGTTCTTTTTTTCACACGAGCACTCTCCTTTGATCTCATTCAAATAACTCGAATTCAATCGACGAAAAACACTCGTTCCGATTTCAAGAGTGGCACATGAGCACGAATCATTTGAGAAATAAAATCAGGTGAACGAGATCAAAGGAGAGTGCTCGTGTGAAAAAAAGAACAATAAAGACAGCGCAGTTCAATTCAGTTGTGCGATGTAATGAAATCAGAAAACTCCGTTGACTTGTGAGCACATTCGTTTTGTTTCTGATAAGCGATGTGCATTCTCGTTTGAGTCGTTGAGCAGAGAACACCGTAATAAATCATAGTAGGACGCGATTGAATCGGTTTTGTGCGATCGTTTGATGTGATGATTGTCGAAGACAACTCGTCAGAGTCTAGCAACACTTCCTAACTGCCGTTATGGAATCAGATCGATTCGAAGCTTTTCAGGAAACATTTTCGAATCCTCTCAATGACAAACTCGGTTCTTCATTACTGACCAACGATTGATCTGATGAAGTGATTTGTTTAATTAACATTTAAAAAAGATTTAAACAAATAAATCGTAACTGACATAAACAGATCAAAAAAATGAGAGCTGTGTGTTTGCTTGTGACATGATTTTTTTTTTGAAAGAAGATGAGCGAAATGCTTCGCTAGATATCGCCCACTGAACTGGTTTTTATGCTGTAGGAACCTCAACGCCGTCTATCTATCGCCCGTTGCACTCAGCAGCTTTTCGACTGGCTTCGTTTCATTCGTCAAAATGTGCTGTACGAAAGCCACAACAAATATTATGTTTTCATATGCTTACAATTAGATATATTATCTCTAAACTAGACATATTCGTATACCATACAAATGTGTGGTAGCGAAAATTTTCCGTAGTACTTGATAATAAATGTATTATATACATATATATATATATATATATATATATATATATATATATATATATATATATATATATATATATATATATATATATATATATATCATGTGAATGTTCGTCGATTCATTTGGATGACCGCATTTAATTAATAATAAATTGAATGTTCTACAGACAGCCATAGCTATTCCTCTGCATTCATTGATAATACGTTATTAATGAGCAACTCGCATGAAATCACCGCAGAAAGCAGTCAGCTCTAGAATTGCATTCATCTACCTAACCGCATTCTTTTTTTCGTTTTTCCTCTCACTTTTCTGATCAGTTTACCGTTATAAGCCGACGTCATTTCACCGCATTTGAATTGGATTCTTAGTAAACATGAAGAAGCGCTGCTATTCGTTAAGATAAACAGCACAGTAAACTATAATGTCTGCTATAAACCCTTCGAGTGCATCTTTCAACTTATGCGATTGCATTCTAAATCACGGCTCCATTCGAGTCGAGTCGATTTGCCTGTGCGATGTGATCGGCGAGAAAATTAACGATTAAATTGTGCAGAATGGTTTCATCGGATTTCTTCTTCAGCATCAAACTATCACACTGACAAGATGTAAGTGTTCATTGCATAGCTGTGAATTGTTTATTCGGAAGATTTACGGGATTCTTGAAGGCAACAAATTTCTGATTTGTGTATTTTTGTTACATCGAAAGCGGCTGATGTGGGCACGAAAGGTTTTTTTGATTCGGCTCAACAGAAAAAAAGATCGTATCATGTGACGAATACTTTTATTTGGCCTTTTCTATGTACAAAATCAATCGCCAATGTATTTCGTCTCATTTGCTGACTGAAATAAAATTCTGCTGAAATGCACCTAGAATGGCGCAGTCTCGAGACCACTCACTTGCCATACATGATTATCGGAATATGCGAATTATCTCTCATCGACAATTTATGCACTCGAACATTGTCAACGTATTGACTGATTGACTGACGTATGTTACCGAAAATTAGCAACCAGTCAAAAATGTTAATCTAATTCTGAGAATATTCGATTCATAACGAACAAAAACTACTTGAATTATCCGTACAAATGCGTTTATGCAAAAACGCAAACACACGCACAGGCCAACATGCGCTAATTGTTATCGTTCCTTGAGTAATGTTTCAGCATCAGTAAACCACTCATTCTCGTGTTCATGCCTAGTTTATCCTCAGTCGAGTTAGAGAGCCGAGCCGAGCAAGCTGGCGATTATGATCGGTGCATGGATTGCGCAAACTAATTCCTGTCGTCATTGCCCATCACGGCTCCGCCCTTAACTATGCCGACGACAAACTCATTCGATTCATGCATTCTATGCATTGGCTCATGCGTTAGTCCACCACCAAACACTCACACTCAAGCATGTATGTGTATATGCACATGACCGACCATACATACTCATGCAAACAAACACATACGTCGTCGTTACGATGTTGAAGCTGTATAATTCACGATGCATTGCTCATCATGCTTTCTTCTCTGATTATTAAACAACAGCAATCAACTACTCTTTCTAATCATATTCGTTTTATATTTTCATATCTTAGTGCCTCTTTTCAACAAGCTTGTGCCTTCATGGTACGCTCCGATGCTGTCCTTAACGTTTTGTTATGAAGCCGGATGGCTTTCATTAATGAATCTTCCAAGTTGTCTAGCATCCCATTGAACTTATACGATTCGAATCAGCGAATATTAGCGGCGCATTCAATGAAATGATATCAGTGGAGAAAGTGAACTTGAGATTTGTTTCTGCATACATCGTGACATCCGTCTTCGACAATACTTTAAATGAAACTTCGATCAGTTCACCTACCTACCCATCTTAAAAGGCTAATATTTCTACGCTTGTTCAACTCTTTGTTTTCCCCGTCTCGTTTTTATCGATTATCTTATGATGAATCAGCATAACAACACCCATATCACTTATAGAAATAATGAAAATGCGATAAACATCGCGGTTTGTTACGATTAATTAGCGTTATTCGTTGACATTCGCATTCTTCGCTGATGACTAATGAAATGAAGCCAAATGAGAATTGTCATTGAAGTTGTCGCAATATACATTTATCGTTGATCGCTTGAATTGTTGCTCATGATAAAACTACTCATTGGGAAGCGCACACAACTAACTCATCATCATCATCAAATTTCATTGTCATTCTCGGACGTGTCTTGCCGTTTCTTCTTGGTTGAGGAGTACTTAGTTTAAGTGAAAGACATGTATCTATTCGAATAAACACAGAAACGAGTAGAATAATCAGTAGTAACACAGAGTAGTTGGTCGGTCTATTGACAACTTGTTTGTTGATATCATCTTGTTTAATAAACAGATATTTGACGTTCAACAACTAATCCCATACAGCGTTCTTAATCGCTACTCTACTCCACCCAGCAACTGACTCAGTTAGTACGCTCGAATATGCATGTGTCGAATTCTTATGTGAAAAACGGTGATATGTGATAATGGTTCGGTTCCGATTGCACTACCGAACGCGGCATGGGGATGGTCATTGCTCAATTCGATTCATGTAAATTGCTTCGGAACGAAGTATTTTGTAATATGCGCTCATTTTTGAGTTACGCATAGGTATCGTTTTGAACACTGCAGAAGTGTTCACTAGATAATACAATATTGGTGTTAAGAAATTGCTCGCTTGTATTGTCGTCAACAGTGGTTTAGAGTTCAGCCATCGCAAACTTAATGTTCAGTGAACTATCGTAAATCATTCTGAAGTAGTAGTCTATCGTTACTGACAATGAGATATCTCGATGAAATTTCATTTTCTTTTCATTCAATGCAAAAAAAGGAGCAATTCATTCGAATCGTTTCCACTCAATTTTGTGCTTTGTATTCACGAACTCATTCCGTCATGTTCGAAGGGATCAAATATCGTCGGCGAGTACGTGCGAACGAAAAACTTTCAAATGTTCCAAATTTAGACACCTTTACTGTTCATTTTGTGAAGAAGCTATTTTCGTGCTTTTTAATTAGGATCGCGTTCCCTATGAAATTATTGTCGTCAAAGGTTATCATCAAAAGGGGGAAAGGGATGGGGAGGAAGTGATGGATAGCATTCTGAGTTTAAAGTCTATAAATGTAGTTTTTGGTTCATTGTGGTTATATATTGTTAGGTGAAAAGGATCTGTCTGGTGGTACGCTGCTATGGCGCAACAGAATTCTATCACACAAAATATATTTTTTAAAATAATTATTTAATAAAAATTGAGGACAGGAGATGGATAGCATGATGAAATGTTGGGGCGTGAATGAATACACTCATAACAACTATGATAATTTTGAAGAGAGAGGTGGACAGTGATTAGGAAGATGACGGTGACACAGTGACGACAATACTCAGAGGAGAAATGAGGATCGAAACTGATGAGATTGGTGGAATGGTAAAGAGTTCAGCCACCCGATGAAACTACTCGAAACGATGAAGGTGTCCTGAAACTGATGAATACTTGAAGAAGGATATTTTTGATTAACTTTTCATTGCGATATCAACGCGTGAACTGTAATCAAACATCAAGGAAAAGGAATGAATGAAGAGCAAAAGACTCTACAAAAGGGATGAATAAGCGTTCTTTAGGAGTTGCTACGAGAAGTGATTTTGTTAGGGTTGCTAGATTTATGTAGCTGAGGAAATCGCGATGCTAACGTTCGAATCTTTTGGAAATGTTAGAAGTTGAGGTAAAGCTGCAAGCAAAGATAAGTATGCAATAGAGGTGAATTGCAGTGATCCGATTTTGCACATTGTAAACATTTGAAGGTCAATAAATGCATTCAAAAGAATGACGCATCTGATTTGAATGTTTTTGTTTGTAAGATGAGTAAGTTTTTGAAGTGCTTTACCAATGGCAATCCGAATTAACTATAAGATATGCAACGAGGCAAAAAGAAATGCAAAATGGTGTTGCGAGTTTGTGAGAGTAAAAACGATCTAGGAAATGATCAATTGAATCGTCGTCGAGCCGATCGATCAATGAATGCGTCAAGGTGTGATTCCACACACTGAGAACCGGATTGTTCATAGGTGACGTAATACACAACAAATAGCATTTGACGCTATTGTCGTTAATTCATTCAGAACGAACTGAATGAATGAATGCGGCGTTAAAAACTCATTTGGCAATTGTTATGAAATGTTACCAACAAAACAAATCGAAAACTAATCGACTTTGTAAGCTTTACTTCTACTGAGGTTTTTAAATCTTTGGCGACAGCAAACCAGCCGCAAAAGTGCAGAAATTCAACGAGACAATTCTGCAGCGAAAATTGACTCTTCACTCGCTTCGTGGTTGACATGTCAAGTGGTGTTCAATTGATATGCATGCTCTTGACTCTTATCAGTTTCATCGATTCCAATCACTGATTGCTGTTGCTATTCATCAACATTTACCAATCCTCAACGTACATCTCTCGTTTTCCTACAACGTTATGTTTATTTACGCTCATACTTTACCCACAAAAAGGTCAATCGTTTTGCTTTCATTCACCCTAAAAACACATCAAATTGCTAACATCGTGCATTTGTTTGATAACAGACACGCTTCATTACCCATTCGCTATTCCATGTGCTATCCATCCAATCAGATCCACTCGAAATGAACAATTCTCATCACAATTTTAACGAACACTCCTACAAGAAGTGAAAACACTTTCTTGTAGCACCATCACACTCGACGGTTTCGTTTTCATTCGTCTACGTTTGACACTCCTGTTTGAAGATTTTTTCGATCATTCATTGTAATGACCAATAATCGAGCACATTTTTGAGTCATGCTTATGATCGTTTGTATAATAATTGTTTGATGGATGCAGAATTGAAGCTTCGCTTATTGCTCACTTCAGTCGGACCATTTTTTTTTTTGCTCCTTGAAAATTTATATTGTGACATGATGTGATGTGATTAATTAGCGTTTATAGTTACCGTTTGTGGATCATTTCGAGAATTTCGATTGCAATGACAACGCTCTATGATGGTTGGGATTTCCGGAGGTTAACAGTTAAAAAGCGAATGAGAGCAATTATAAATTATCCACCTGAAGACGGCTGGCATGTAACGGTAAACATTGCGATTTCGTGACATTAAGTAGGATAACGATGGTGGTCATGGTGGGGGAGGAAGAATGGGAAGGGCAAGACGAGGCAGCAAAAAAACTGAAATTAAAACACTTCCACTATTAAGGAAGTGATTCGAAAAAGCAACAAGAAAATGGTTTTGACTGTATATTATTTCAATGCTTATAATCCTATGATGTATGGAGTGCGCTTGTATGCATGTACACAGTTATATCGATATATTTTCATTTTTTTAAGTGCATCGAATAGAAAATATTAAAATGGCAGTGGTAATGATGAACATTCATGTGCAATGGCTTGCTACCGCAGTGCTCGGAAAAAATTCGCTAGTGTTAGGTAGTCTCTCAGGTGTATATATATATATATATATGTGTGTGTGTGAATTCAGTGAAAATTATTCTCGTTTAAAAATCGACTGTTTTTAAGTTGAATTCTGGCGATGAACAACAACAACTTGCCAGAGCAGTTGATTATGAATGCGAATTGCGATTATCGATCAGCAAATGTGCTCATGATTCCATCTAATAATAATTGCTTTTATTCGTTCGTTGGTACGGCGTTTAGCGCTGAATCGCGTCTGCGATGATTATGATTAATTTATGTGTATGCATCATCATTCTATTAACGTTTCGTAGCGTATTCGTCGTCGTATGATGATTATACGCATATATTGTCTATAACTTCTGACTTGTTACTTCCAGTTTCATGTTTCTTCCTTTATCGTCTGAGATGTTGATATGTTAATTGGACAAAATACTTCTGGCGAATATCTAGCAATACTTCCTTTCAGTTCACTTCGGGAGAGTTCTCGAAGCGGATGCAGTACTAGAGGAATGCGTTCAGACATTCGCGATTAAAATCGGCTTGGGAAATGTGTACATTCCAATGGGAATAGTCGTTCATTTTGTATCATTCAATCAATAACTCTCCAGGAAACGTCTAACAAACTTTCATTTTCAACAAATTGGGATTTCATTCTCCAGTCACATTCTTTCACAAAAATATGGAAATTGATAACCCATTCGATGATGTTTGCTAGAATGCGTTTGCAATTGTGATCGCTGGTTACGAACGTACTTGATAAGATCGTGAAATGTATTCTACGAAGATGTCATGTAAATGCAAAACGCTAAGGAGACACAAAATGGAATACACTACTGTGTTAGTTGAGCACTTCGAGTGAGTCGCTAACAGTATGAAAGAAATGAATGAGCGTATCGAGCGGATACGCAAACCAATGAAGGATAAATTCAACATTTTGAAGAAGAACAGAAGAGGATGGAAACTAAATTCTATGCTTACTATGTGTTCTTCTCAAGGGACAGCTAGCTCATTCGGCTGGCTGGCTGACGACTGGCTGTAACTTTAATGTTGCCTTCCTCACAGTCATCTATTGATAAATTTTTTTTGACTCATCGCTCATTCCCCACACAGCTAAAGTGTTCATGCCGCATATGGTACCATACGCGGTGCGGTATACATGTGTATAATGCGCATAATATTGTCTACTGAATAAGCATAATGTTGAAGTGCCTACGTGTGAGTTGCGTTATCCGGGTATCTTATCTATCCTCTCAGATTATGACAGCTTATCCGCGTCGACCTAATGAAGCTCTGCGCATAAATCAGCCTACTCATTATACAATATTCATCATCATATACTAAATTAATTTCAACTGCTCTCGGATTCTAATCCTCTCGCTGCGGTTGTCATCCGCAGCGATGCATATCTACTGTAACAAAGATGCATTCGAAAGATGAACGCATCTCGTCTTTCATGCGATCTCCTCCTCTTTTAATTTAATTCATCGACGCAATCCCAAATGACAAATGAACATCAACTACGTCAGTAAGCCTTGAGTAACTACAGTTTGTCAGATATGTTCAAGTGCGTGGTTGCAGAAGAAGAATTTCGTGTCTGTATGTTTTTTTAAGCCAATCTCATGGATTGAATTGCATGAGAATGGAGAGTGAATCCGTTTCTCAAATGCATTAAACAAAATCTGTAATATTGACGATCGAGCCGTTGACGTGTTCCGTACGGTTGTTGTATGCAGGTTTGATGCGTAACATATCGTAAAATGTCCACAGTTGTGCATATTTCTTCATGCACATGAGGGATCCGAGCAATCTGCATTTCTGCCGTGGGATTCCGTGAAGCTTTTGGGACTGATCACTGAAGTTCGTATTCGTTATGAACTTCCAAGCATGGCCGGTAAAATTCCTCAAGGAATATTGGCTTCATTATCGCACGTAAAATGCCAGAAATGTGCTTTACTCTCAGTTCAATTTATGACATTTTCTTGTTTATTTCCAACGCAACGAAAGATGATTATTGTGAGAATGTTCGTCGCATACAAGATCAATGTGAATTCGTTTGAAGAATCGAATAATATTTGCCGTTTCAGTTAGATGCTTGAACCATCGAACTCTTAGGGAGAAGCTGAATCAATGTGCTGCTATGCTGATATGTTGATATGCTGATGCGCTTATTGATGTCAGCGTTGAATAACTGTATGTGTGTATGTATGTATGTGCGCGTAAATTCCCAAATGAATATTGCGTGTGAACGTTGCAATATGGTGATTGAATGCATAAATATAAATGGAACGGAACGAAAAGAGTTGACGAAAGAATGCATAATTGATAAACGACTTTTACTTTCAATGCATTAAGTAACGACTTCACCGAATGCACTTTCCTATTGGTGAATGTTTTGATGAATACCAGCAGCGCGTTAGCGTTAGGCAAAAGAAAATCATAAAAATTTGTTGGAAGAAATGTCAAAGCGCCCATAATATTATTGTTGATGCCATCCATAAAAAATGGTATGAAAAATTTATGAAAATAAAATGCAACAACAAAACAAAATGCATTTTATATTCGCTGAATGCTGGCGCCGTTTCATCTCGGCAATATTATCAAAACTTATGCAAACATATGAAATTTGAAATGCAATATCGTTTAATATATTAGTTCATTTTTATGGAAAATTAGTGTGCTATGGGAAATCTCTGACGCCATCAACAATTTATTCGCGCTAATTGTAATTTCTTGCGGTTCTCCATTGCATCGTGCATTCGTTCGTGCCGCATTAGAGCTTCTCGAGGCGTTCAGCTCATGGCGATTAATCTTTCGCGGAATAATTGAAGCATTCTCTAGCGATGCAGTGATTTGAAAAATCGATTGTGAGAAAGCGATGGAAAATTAGAACTGCACAAAGAAGAGGAACATTGCTCGAGGAAGTAAGAAAAAGCTCACTGAAGATAGGATACAACAATTTGAAATTTCAAAAAGTTGTGCTGCATAGGGACATTCTTTTGAACAAAGATCATTGATGACAACCTGCTCGTATTGAACAAATTATTCACCTTTTTTGATTCGATCAACTGGTAATAGACGTCAATTCAGTGGAACTCATCAAATTCATCAAAATCCAGTTTGTAGATGTCTAGTTGGAGATAGTCGGATTATTGAGGATTCTCTCAGCTCATCAAACAAGCACTTATTGTGCGCTCAATATCGCATTTGTTTCCTATGGCTTTCATTTGTGGCTTACTTCGGATTGGATTGGCTGTAGTTCGACACGGAACAATTATAGTCTAATCTGAGATAATCATCGTCCCTGTGGATGAAATTGATCATCGAACAACCATCACGAGCATTAGTAATCATTGAAGGATGAATGTTGACGACGAAAAACATGTTTGAGTATTACGCGATTGTATTTGTTCTAAAATGGTTTCGTGTCAATTACCTAAAGGTTTGAGTGTTGCAGTGAAATGCGAATAACATCACATTCTTTGCTTGCAACGAAAACGACTCAGGTGTAGTAGAGAAGAGTCGAATGTTTGTTTTGCATGTTGCTGTGCCGACGAAACTTGTTGCACAATTTCCTTCTTTCACAAAATTCATCGCCATTTTATAAGCGTTTGACCGTTGAGCAATTCACTGTGAGCTTTTCGTTGCAATCCACTGAAAACATGTGAGAAATGACACACACAGCATTATACGAGCAATTGAAATGAATACTTTGAAATGATTTATGAATTCGGATCTGTTTTATGTATATATATATCAGTTGCTCCTGTACGGGAGTCCGAGCAAGGCACCGAATTTTCGATTATGAGCTAGATGGTTGGTTTATTTTCTATCCGTTTGGAGCTTCTCCGATCAGCAATCGGCGTTGTTTTTATCTAGGGTTCCATCTTGCAGCAGCAGCTATCTAATCTTCAGCATCTCATCTTTCACAGCTCTCACTCAGCAGCGTTGTTGATTCATCGTTGTTGAGTTGCACAAACATTTTGTTTACAATAAAAATCTTGACGATGCAAAAACTCGCATCGATTTGTGGTAAGCCAAACTTAAGAACGAATGCACACATCAATGCGGCAACCACCAGAGCAATTGCGAGCTGAACTCATGTCTGACAACTGCGATGAGAAACATAACCGACAAAAATTTAGTACTGCCAGCCGCTTTAGTTGAAATTCACGTTGACGAATTTGGAACGATCGCAGTTGTATGACTGCAGCCGTTGATTCGGTTCAAATCTGCATACATCGTATTTTAATCTCGATTCGTTTCTTATGACAGTGAGCGAGTGGCTTATTAGTGCCCGTCGTCTGTTCATCAGTGGAACTCTGAGTACTTCGCAATATCTTTTCCGCTCAAAGACTTCTGTTTCGGTGCATCATATGAAAGGCGTACATTTCCTGTTATTAGTTCGTGATTCTAGTCTACTTTGGATGCTTGTACCGGATGTGATTTTAGTGCTGATAGAGCTCTCGGATTGTCTCATTTATTTATTAGCTGCTGTTTTCGAAGATAAATGCCTTTGCATTCCAACATTCATTGCCATTTATCGTCGTGTTGACGTGTTCGCGTTCGTGACGATAACTCTAGCAAATCAGTTCGTTACCTACAACGAATTGCAGAATTGTGATCGCTCACAGAACTTGAGATTCACTGGCCGATACGATTGAGCATATTCGCGAGAAGTGATTCGAAACGATCAAACTCAGTTGATTGCAAAAGACGAAAATAGCAGCGATCAAGTGTTAGCAGCCACAAACGATAGTGATGTGTTGAGTATTTGGTCAGCAAATAATGGTCGTTGTGCCGTCAACGAACAACGTCATGAATAACACTTCAACGAATTTCAGTGATAATTATGAGGTGAAAGAAGAGCTTGGGAAGTGAGTGGTTTTTTTTTGTTGTTGTTTGAAATTTGATTTTGATTCATTACTTTAAGATATTGCTCAATTATTTCATCATGGTGCTATTGATCCAGGCAGTTGCTTGGATTTTTAGCTTACCGTGTGAGTTGGTCTCTTGACTGCGAATACATAATCTTCCCGTGTTTTTTTAGAGGTAGGCAATTCAGCGGAGTTGAGAAGAGGAAGTTATCTATTGAGTGATTGGGAGGAAAAATTTACGCTATTCTGCTGACCGAGAATACTCTGATGATAGTGCAGAAAACATCAGAAGAACTGGAATAGTGGGTGACTGAACCAGTATTGATATGCTGAATTGATTGCGGAACTTGCATATTTTTTTAACGGTGGGGAAAGGGGAAGGGGGAGGACGAGGGGGGATGAGGAATTATTTGGCGGAGTGAAGTATAGGAAATCATCCGTCTGATTGCAGGGGAGCCTTCTCTGTCGTGCGACGATGCGTTCAGAAGCGTACCGGTTTGGAGTTTGCTGCAAAAATTATCAACACCAAGAAATTGTCAGCAAGAGGTATGGTGGGTGCGAAATGACATCGCATCGAATCTTTTTGTCATGAATATGAATTCTGTAAGAGGTTTGAACGCATTCAAAACTCTTATGGAAATCGAACCTTTGAGCACACTCAAGAACTGCATCAGCACAACACTGTTTTCTTAGACATACGTGAAAAAGACAACGTCTCGTGGTGAATCGCCAATGTTGATTTTTGATCTTGTCGTTAGATCTGATTTTTCGATGGTACTATCTGAATATTGCCAGAGATGTTCGCTGCGAGCAGCCATTTGATGATGTCTTCGGTATTCAGAGCGATACAAGTAGTTGCGTAGTTGATTGGGAATTTTCGTTTTTGGAAACTATCTTTTGTGTGTTTGCAGATTTCCAAAAGTTGGAACGAGAGGCACGCATTTGCCGTAAACTTCAGCATCCCAATATTGGTCAGTTTAGAATGAGGATTCAATTGTAAAGTGATAAACAGTCGAAAACGGCGATGCGGTTATCGAGAACACTTTAGATGTCGAAGAAATCATTCGGAATGTGAATTAGAAATATCATTCGGATTTTTTCGAGGAAATATTTTCATGTGAACGCTTTATTCATTTCGTGAGGAAGCATATACGCTATTTTCAGTACGTCTTCATGACAGCATACAAGAGGAAGCATTTCACTACCTCTTTCGATTTGTGAGCT